>QFEM01012714.1:0-63947 GCA_003316205.1 Boletus bicolor
GTTTCCCAGTTCGATCGACGTCCCAGAAAACTCGAGAAGCCTCGAGCCAGAGGAGTACCGGAGGATACAGGAGTCAAGACGTCAGGCGATGCTACAATACTCGAGGGCGCCCAAGGGTATCCTGAAAAGGAGACGGGATGCCGATGATGTCGTTGAGCCGAACAACCAGGTGGTTGCCGCGGCTCATCCACCCTGCAAGAAACTTCGTTTTTCCGACCGGTTGGTTCCACCATCTTCCAGGGGACGTACACCATTTCCTGACTCAGCGAATGGTCGGCGGCCCCGCATTGTTGTGCACTCACGGTCTTACAAGCGCCTAATGGTACCCGATGCGCGACCGGAGTTGGTTGATTTTACACTTCCGTCGCTCAGAACGCTTTCTACCCTTGTTGGATCATTGATGCCTTGGGTTCATTGCCAAGGATAGATATGTGGGGAAAGTAACGTTTCTGCACCTTGTATCTCACACTTTTTTTGTTCACTTTCGACTACGTGTATTTTCGATGATCGATCACGTCCCCATTGAGCCCAGCGGCGCCACTATAAGGGGAAAGTGTTGAGGGGCTATGCATCAGATCATCTATCAGGAACGCTGCCATCACGGACTATCTGAGACATCGGTCTCAAAGCCTTTCCGTCGGGTAGTTGCATTCCATGAGTGCGCAGACCTTGTAGCAATGCGACGGCTACCAAACTAGTCTGACCATTCATAGCTATCAAAATTGCCTTAGCCGCGTCTACTATCGGCGGGGAGGGCACTGTTACATCCTTATCGATCTACGTCGTGAGCTGCAGGATGCGTTATTCGTGCCGTGGAAGTATGAGCCCGCTACGGTGGGAGTAGGAGATTCGAAACCAGCATGCGGACTTTGACAGCACTTTCGACAACAGCCACGGGAAGCAGAGGCAGAGGAAACAGGATCATATGAATTTATACAGCTATCTCGCTGGTAACGCCACTTGCTGTCTTGTAGCAGCCCCATTTTCATGGTCCACTGCGCTGGTTCCTCGTGACACCATACTCTTGGAGATAATCACCCTCATATGTGCAATGCGATGAATCCCAAATACGGTCGACTCCACGCTTGAAGGTAGTGCCGGTAAGTATCATTGCACGTTACCACATTAGCTTGCTGTAGACAACACTGCCACATGCCAGACGCTCCCTTAGTACTTATATCAATCTTAGCCCAGGTTCAATCTACTGTTTTTCATCCTCACCCCCTGGGCGCTTGGAGATGTCGTCCGAGAAGGATACCACAAAGGTCTCATACGGCAAGTCTTCCGACACCTCCCTGAAAGACGAAGAGTACGCTACCGCTGGTCAGCCACAGAAACTCCACAGGCAGCTCAAGAATAGACATGTAGCCATGATCAGGTATATCCCTCTGCCTTTCACTCTGCCTTTGATCCTAATACCCGTGCAGTATTGGTGGTGTCATCGGTACCGGCCTTTTCGTCGGAACTGCCAACTCCCTAAAGAATGGTGGACCAGTTGGTCTTCTGCTTGGCTATATAGCCATGGGTTCAATCGTGCTCGCAGTCATGGTATGTTATTTCTTCTCCTGAAGCACCTTAGTTTTACAATCGTCGGGAAGGTATCGCTGGGCGAAATGATCGCGTACTTGCCAATTGCAGGTGGTCATATCCAACTTGCAGGACGGTTCGTGAATCCTGCGTTGTCCTTTGCGATGGGTTGGAATTATTGGTATAATTGGGTGATCACTGGTACATTCAATCTTCATCCTTTCCTAATTTCTCTGTCTGACTTACATCTCCAGCTCCCAGTGAATATTCAGCACTGTTTACCTTGTTATGGAACCTCATAAAAACCTCATCTAGCCGAGTTATCCGCTGCTACCCTCTTGATAGATTACTGGCACCCAAATGTCAACAATGCAGTCTGGATAGCAATGTGTATTTTCGTCGCCGTCACCATCAACATGTTCGGCGCCGGTGCCTATGGGGAGGCAGAATTCATCTTCGCGTGAGTGATCAGCCAATCTTTTTTTTTCCCATACCAATGCGTTCGCTAGTTCTATCAAAGTGCTCACAATCACCGGTCTCATTATTTTGGGTATTGTCCTTGACCTCGGAGGTGGCCCCAACCACGATCGCATCGGTTTCCGCTACTGGAAGAACCCGGGTCCTTTTGCTCAATACAAGGGTATTTCTGGCCCAAAGGGCCAGTTCCTCGGGTGGTGGTCCGTCCTCGACAACGCTGCTTTCTCTTTCCTCGGTACTGAGATCGTTGCCGTAAGTTGGGTCCCTTAATTCCCGTTCCTTGTGCTCACTTTCCCAGATTGCTGCTGCCGAGACGAAGAACCCACGTCGCAACCTTCCCAGAGCAATTCGACGGGTATACGTTCGGATTCTTCTGTTCTATATTCTCGGCACTCTGATAATCGGCCTGCTCGTTCCATTCACCAACTCACAACTTGGGCTCACAAGTGGAACCGCAGCCGCCTCGCCATTCGTTATTGCAATCGAAACCGCTGGAATTAAATCTCTCCCTTCGGTAAGCAACGACGCAACAGAGGTGGTCACAAATGTTCATTGCAGGTCAGATTATCAATGCCTGTTTGTTGACTTCAGCATGGTCAGCCGCATCCAGTGACCTGTACACGTCCTCTCGTGCTCTCTGTGCGTTCTACACTAATCCTCGGTTAGAGTGGCTAACTCAACCACGTGGATGAGTAGATGGTTTGGCTATCGCTGGTAATGCACCGAAATTCTTTGGACGGACATCCAAGTCTGGTCTCCCCTATACTTCTGTTATCTTCTGTGCATCGTTTACTCTACTCGCCTTCATGGCTGCGTCCAGCAGTGCTGGACAAGTCTTCGACTGGTTCTCCAGCATGACATCCGTTGCTGGCCTCTTGACTTGGTTTGGTATCTGCGTGACCTATATTCGCTTCTATAGTGGTATGAAGGCACAAGGTATCGACCGTAGGACCCTTCCATACTATACTCGCTTCCAGCCATTTGCCGCGTGGTACGGGGCCATTGCGACCTTCGTCATCTGTTTGGTATGTCTCGTGTTTTTACTCTCCGCTAATATGGTTTGATATTTTTCCAGTTCAATGGCTGGAGCGTCTTCCTCAAAGGCAACTGGGACACCGCAAACTTTCTCACAAGCTATCTTCCTTGCATCATATTCCCTCTTCTATACATCGGAGCCAGGTTCTACTACCGCTCCCCACCCCTCAAGCCAGAGGAAATGGATTTCTTGTCCGACATTGCACAAATTGAGGCCGATGAAGCCCCAGACAGCCCACCCAAAAATAAGGTTGAAGCTTTCTGGATGTGGCTGGTAAGTTTCGCGTTATCGACTTGTGCGCTGATCAGTCGTCTCACACATTCTGGCCAAGATGTGAAATGTGCGGGGGAAATGTTTTTGAGCTGCTTGTTGTCAACGTACTCTGTCCGTCGACGTGTGCCCATGGTATTATTGCACATCTGTATCCCCCCTATATCTACGTGTAATCGGAGCTTTCTTCAGTCTGCTACTTGGTCGGTATAAAATTTTGAGTGTTGAATGTTGAATTTTTAACTGTTACTAATTTACCTGACTGACGAAAGAAGAAGGGAAGGAACAATGTGGGTGATACAGTGGAAAGATGACGCGTAACAGGATGCAAGTGAACTTAATGATTGTATATATACGAGGCCGATCTGGGCCAGGCTTGCAGGGAGCTCAACCGGCAGGATCGAAGTAATCAGAGTTGCGCTCAAACGAGAAAGTCTGCGTGAATGAGTGTTCAATTTCTATGTTTTGGATGAAGGAATGTGAAGGTTGATAGCTAGAACTTTGATGTTAGTGCTGCCATGTCAGAGTCGGACTGTTCCATTACCTCTAAACCAATTCAGGGCTTCCGAGGGCGAGGGCGCTTCAAAATAGAGAATAGCTTTGTTATCGACGATCCGCAACGCTACAGTCAATGTAGACTTAGTCCTCTCTCCATCCTCGAACGTGCGTGAATCTTACCATTGCCATGAACAATGCTAGCTGGTTGTGGCAAGGTTTGCATACGAAGGACTGCCCAGAGGTCTACTGAGGACATTGGGTCTCTGCCCTCGCTCGGATCACGACAAAGAACCAAAAGGTCATTGCAAAGAATACCGGTTAGAGGTCGAGGAGTCAATTCAGGGGCGAGACAGTCAACCTGCACAGCAGAAACATCACCCTGAGCATTGACAGTCTCAAATGATACAACGGTCTTGCGGACGACGCGAGTCAACATCAGTGGTCCGTCCATGATAAGACGTCTATCCAAAAGTCATTAGCAGTAAAGCGACAGCGGCGATGGTGCTTACCGATGTGGTTGAACTAGGGGACTGGGGAACTTCCCTCGAATTCTGCTTTGCCATTGCACCAGCTTTCGTCGAGTTTCAGACTCCCGTTTCCCTTCATTCATGTTATTCGCCAGCAATGATATCTCAGCTAGTGCCCTATCGAGTGCGTCATCCATAAATGAGTAAGCAGGTGGGGTACTTCGGATCAACTCCTCAAGCTGTGGAAGTGTTAGCGTCTAGTAGGGTACAGGAAGACCTGTGACTGACAAGTAATCGATATCTAGGTATCCTTTGAACGGGCAAGAGCAGATAGCCCTCCATGTTAAGTTGGGAGTGACGAGGGTTTACGCGGCATCGTTTGAGGAATGTCTTGATGCGCTTTCTTTGGCCAGAGGTGAGGTTAGCCATAGAGTCACTCGTAGGGTTAGGAAGGGAAATGGCGGTGTTAGAAAGACCGGTGCTGGTTGGTGACAAGGCAGACCCCGGAGGGGTACTCCCTGCTGGAGCTCTGTCAGTCGTCCAATATTTGATCCTCTGCACAGAGTTGTCAAAGTTGCTTGAAAGAGCAGGTCAGTGAACCTATCTGACAATGGCAGATCCTAACATACTTGATGTAGGAAGAGTACATTTTCATGAATGCAGCGTGTTTCAAGAAAATGCCTGCAACCCCTTTTGTTACCTCGATCGAGAGTTGGCCATCTGCATCGAGTTCTTCGCCCTCAGGAGGGCACTTCATCAAAGGTGCCGCAGCCGCTTCGAGAGCGGGAAGGAAGCTCTCTTTGTGGAATGAAAACAGTGCTTCAATACCGTTAAAGACAATTTTTCGCTCTGATGCGGGGATGACAGTTTCTTTTCCAGAACCGACGCCGCTGATGAGGTTGACTGGGGCGGCACTAGGCTTCACGTAAATGTCGACGAGTCCTTGCAATCCTTTGACATAAGTCCTTTCAGTCCTTTCCAAAATGTTAGTGTTGTTTCAGAAATATCAAACTTGAACATACTCTATGATCTCTCGAATGACGAGGGCCCGTTTCCCCTTATCGTCCTTGTATTTTCGCTCTTCAGAGGAGCCACTGCTATCGGTAGTTGCGACGCTAATGGTTTGCGAAGTCGTCCCACTCCTCAACCCTGCCATTGCTTCCGGTGATCGCAGTTGGCCAGATATCGAAGCTGCCCGAGAGATCGTACTTTCGGCGTTCGTTCTCTCTGCGACGGTAGGTCTTCGAGAACGTGTAATACTGAGCGAATCCTCCGGCGATCCTCCGTACATTGACAGAGTGGTACCTTGGGAAAGGTTCAAATCGTTCATATCTTTTAGATATGCCATTACAGAGCGTAAAGCCCGCGTATATGCTTCTCTTGCTCTCTCTTCTTCCCTACGTGCAACAATATCATCTGCATCAACAGCCGAACTTGGACGCAGACCGGCTGCTGGTTCATTCATTTCACCGAGGTTACCAGCAGCTGGGGCTTCCTGGGTGGAATAAGTCGGAGAAAGAATGACCAAGTTTGTCACTGCACTTCCATCTACAGGTAGAAAACTCCTGCGCTTGGAGGGTCGTGGAGAAGGCGGTGGAGCGAGGGATTTACCCGAATTCGTTGACTCTGGAGGAAGTATATTTGTGGAGACTGTGTAATCTTCCTCGTTTATGGGCGGAGACAGGGAGACGGTTGGAGTGGAGCTGGGCATAGGACCCAAGGATCCGCTCGTTGAGAATCGGACATCAATCTGAGGTAAAGTATTTGTCCTCAGTTGCGGGGGACTTGATATACTGCCAACAATGACCTCAGGGCGCAGAGTACGACCATGAGAAGTGTTTGGCAGAGAGGTCGTGGGGGAATCGACTCTCATCTTCCCCATCGACATCTTCTTCAAGAACCCCCAACGTCCTCGAGAGGTTGCCTGTCGGTCTGCTGGACTGGGTGTTCCCTGAACCCGCTGAGGCTGTACGAGACGAGGGGGTGAAGTAGGGGAAGCGAAGGAGGAACGTGTCGATCCCGCAGGATCGGCCTCCCCACCCTCCCAGGTGACATCAAAGAGGCTTTTTGAGTGGATAGGCCGGACAGAACCTCGAGTAGGTGTAAGAGCTGAGACACCCAGGCTCGCGTAACGCTTAGGAATAATAAGCTGATCTGACTCGGGGGATTCTCCTGCAATGCTGAGCAGGTTGGAACTAGAAGCTGAGGTGGAGTAGGGCAGTATGGGTGGCCGCTCGGGCGTCGCAATCGCGAGATCCTCCACTAACCCGCGGGGTCGCTCAAAACTCGTGCGCAGTTCTCCCGCACTCTTCATCTTCCGGAGTTCATGATCAGCTCCGTATCCTGATTCATCTGGGTGGCGATTTGACGACTTCGGGTTATCAAAGAGGGTCCCCGTACGTGGGCGAGACTTCTGTTGATAAGACCGGTTCGGTGCAGTTTTTGTTCGCATAAGGCCACGGTCGGGGACGGGGACCGGAGGCAAGATAGCAGGAGAAGTGACAGACCGCTCAAGAGGAGGCGCCCGCGCTGCCGTGATTGTGTCATCTTCAGGAGGTAGTGCGAAACTTTCATCGCGGTCAGCACTGCGAGGATCTGAATCTGAATCGGTTTCAGTCCCAGCGGATGAGTCCAGTATAGAAGCAGTCGGTAAAGGGATAGAAGGCATCGAAGGGGGATGGAGCGGCGTGGCAGGGATTTTGGAAAGAAGCGGTTCCACCAGAGCCTGCCACGGTCCCTGGAATGGGTTGCCGTCAAGATACAATTCTTGCAAGAGCGGTAAAAGACACAGCCAACTAGGAAGGGCATGTATTTTGTTTCTTCGGATGCTGAGAGTGTGGAGGCGATCGAGCGCGGAGAGTGAGTCTGGTAACGTGCCGATTCCGGTGGCGTCCGCAATGAGTACTCGCAAAGCTACTAGATGAGACAAAAAAACTGGCAACACGCGCAGCGGGTTGGACGCAACATTCAGCTCTTCAAGATTCCCGCAGGAAGCGAGTGCAGGGGGTAAAGCCACGAGGAAGTTGGCAGAGATGTCTAGCGCTAGAAGTGAGTGGCAGATTTGAGGTAGCGTGTTTGTGAGGAAGGCAGGGATAGAGTTAGGGGTGTTGGAAGAGCCAACGAGGAGATGAGTGGTACCTGGAGTAAATATTAGTGTCAGCAAGGACGGTCAAATGTTCTATACTAGCGTACCAGGTTCAACTTTAAGCTGTACAATCGGGATCCCATCCCCTTTCACAATCAACCCTCGCCCTTCCTCGGCCACGACAACCGCGGACGTGCGCTCTTCGCCATTGGTCTCGTTCCCGTCCTCGTCGTCACCGAAATCATCCGTTTCGTCCCCGCTCGTTAAGCCAACTTCATCCCTTTCATCGACCGTCTGCCAAGCCATATCGAAACTAGGATTTTCTCGAAGCCGCGGTATGCCATTCTCATGTATGCTGTTGGTGTTGCAGAGTCCGATGGAAGAGGATCTTGATCTGATGCTGGCAGAGTACTCAGACCACCGTGCTTGATCTATTGGTGTCCTTCCTGCTGAAGAGGTGTTACCTTCGCCTGCGAGTACCCTAGCCACATCGTCGGACGAGATTCCCACCGCAACGCCAACTTCTTCGTCTTCGCTGGATACTATTCTCACGTGCTCGTGATCACTCGTGGCCAGTGCACTTCCCGAGCTCGTATACGCAGAAGAGCGTGTCGACGCAGAGGACGAACCAGCGGACGAGAGGGACGGGAGAGTCGAGGACGGTCTGTCTGAAATGCGGGTGTACGGCAAGCGCTGGGGATATGGATCCGGGAAGTGGGAAGGGTCTATGGACGGAACTTTCGGAGGGCGTGCAAAAGATCGTGGGGGCGAAGAATCGTAATGGAAGGAAGTCTCAGTCTCGGACACAGACCTAGCAAGAGCTGAGCGCGAAAATGACTGTACTGCCTGTGATGGTGATGGGGCGGCCGAGGTATTGTTGGGGGTCGGTTCGAGCGCAATACGATCCGCGGCTATCATCGAGCTGGAACTTTGCGCGGCGTGATCTGGTGAACTGAGGTAGTTTTCACCGCCAGCTGGAGGGGTCGGTGCACTTAGATAGGCACGCGCAGAGATTGAGTACGGAGAAGGTGGCAGTGGAGCAGAATGAATGAGAAAATCTGTATCTTGAAAGGAGTCAGTTCAGGCTCGAAGGTGAAAAAACAGGTCGGAAGAGAATTAGATGGGAAGTGGCAAGGAGGTTGTGAGCGTATCAATTGACATGGCCCGTGGTAAACAAACACATCTTAATGAGGTTTAACCAAATGCGACAAGGACAAGTTGCCCGATTCCCCAGCAACCACGCGTTTTGAAGTGTGGAAACGGGGTACCATGGCGGCAAATTACGGACGAGTGCCGAGAATAATTGCTCACCGAGATTGCCGTTCGAACTGTCCATATCTATCCAGCTCGCCGGACGGATTAACGACTGGTGGTGAGCATCCATGTCGGAGGTGCTGAGAGTATATCTGAGAGTGGAGGTCAGTGGAGTTGATGGCAGAGGTTTATCATGGACATGGAGGAAGGATGCGGCAGGCTTCGGGGAACTTGGAGCGGATGCGGATTTTTTTGCAGAGGGAAGGAGGGAGCGAGGGTGGTGATTCCTGTCAAGTTTAAGATGGGCTGGGTGACTTGGAAACTGTTGTTTTTACAACTTACATGCCTCAGACTGCCAACGTCCCGGGTGCGACGAAGAGACACAGACACCTCGAGCAAAAAAATTGCACAAATCATTATGTACTCTTCCTCGTACAGTCCTTTATGTAAATTCTCGACTTTCCCAAGACATTTTGATCGACCTGTAAAAAGAGTCGTGCAGCTCTCAGCCTCAATCTCCACCATCACCATATCAGACAATGCTGCCTCCTGCCACCCTCAGATCAGGATTTGTTTGACATTCCACTCATCGCGCCCGCCGCATGATATAGCGATCGGGCTGACATGTGTGAAAGACGAGATCACCTAACCGCCACTCGACATGAGACATTCCCAACAGAGGTGGGTCTACCTTTTTTCCCCTCGGAGACACCCCCCGTCAAACTAACTCCGAGGGTCTCCACAAGGTAGTCGTAATGCATAGGATTTTGTGAACATAGTCGGGCCCTTGTGGATTTCTTTTCTCCGCAGCGCTGATAACTCATATTTCCATAATTAATGCGTGGATTTTGGGCGGTGTATGATAGCTAAACTTATCTCCTCGGTTCTCTCGTTCCGTCGAGACAAAGCTGTGTGCGACAAAGCCTTGAAACGTTCAAGCTGACAGCCCGGTCAGGGTAACATTGACACGCCCAATATACTCGCGCACGTCAACGAATTATGATTCCGTGTTGCAGAGTCGAGGCACGCACTGACAACGGACAACGCGACAAACACACATACTGTCGCCAAGCTCAACCACGGTCCGCTTGCCCACTACTGGTACGTCGCGCTTTTGCGGGCCCACCGTATCTGAGACGTATTGTGGTGTTCGACGTGCCGCATCCTTTATAGGAGACTATTACATCGATCATCTTGTTAAAAGTCGTACAGGTCAGGTTTGTCTGAATGAAAGGCTACTTTCTTCTTTGCCTTCTTTGACTTCTGATGGATAGTGACAGTCGTGCCAGACTCTGATACATGACCCTCCAACGAATGGCCCGTGACATCCGCAGAGGTCTCTTCAAGTTCCACTGCAACGCTGGCGAGTGTAGCGGTGTTTCTTTTGTCAGTGACGTCCGTGTGAACCAGCCCAACGTCTAAATTGATTGCAGTCGACGAAGGCGTCGTACGCCGTTCTGTGACACCCCCCTCAAAATCAAGATGCATCGTCTCAAAGATGAGCCGTTTTTGCATACACTTGAATGCGAGATTGTTCTCTCCGGTGCCAATGCTTGCTGCTGCAGACGACGACAAACCCCGAAGGGTAGAGTATTTGTCGCTCGTGGGGAGGATACTGTGTGGTCCAGGCATTGCATGAATCTGCACCAAACCATGGTGGAAAGGGAAAAGCGCTGTAAGCGCCGGATTAGCTATGGGGCTGTCATCACACAGCTAGACACAAAAATATCAATTTATGCGCACCACCGAAGCCTGACATCGAGATAGCTGCATCGGACACCCAGCCGAGCTTCTGGACCCATCCAGATCCTGCCCAGAGGTCCGTGCAGATGTGCGGAGCAAGGGAGACAGAGGCACAAGCATGAGGATATCGACGCAGCAGACGGCGCAAGACATACAAAAAGCGTAAAATATCCTGTGGACCATAAAGTCATGCACCTGGACAATAATGTATCTCTTACTGCTGGGCAGTGTTCCCCCCACTCAGGTGATCCCAAAGCCGCTATGCATAGGCGAACGACTTCAGTCGATGGTGTAGTCGCAAGGACATGCTTTATCTGTTTTATACGTCCGTCCATCGACGATTCGAGCTCGTTATTTATACTCAGGTTTAACGGTATGAGCCGCTTCGCACTGCGGGCCTCGTCTATCACAGACATGGGGATGCGACAAGTCAAGTCAAACGTGTCACAAAAATGATCTGTAGATCTGGGACAGATGGTCACCAATTGTTCTCTGTTCGCTCTCATCCAAGAACTGGTACATACAGGTTGGTCACCGTTGTCTCGAATTTCTTCATCTGTTCATAGCGCCATGCAATCTTTATCTTATCTCCGCTCTGGACTGCATCATCTTCATCCACTACAGGCATCGGATGGTTTGAGCTCGACATAGGCATCCACATGCATTCCTTCACAAAAGATAGTGCATCCTCGTGGACGATGCACACCTTATGACCGCTTGCGATACCTTGAGCGACAAAGTATTTTTGTACCAACTCGCCGTAAGCAGATTGGGAATCAGGCGCAAGGACCACAAGAGAACATGAAAGGGGCACGCCTCCACCTAAGATGTCATCGAGAGACGGGATCCCAGAGGACGTCAGGACCGTGGATATGGATATGGGACATGTGCGGGTCCCTGGTGGAAGAGCAACTTGTTTAGATGGTGTCCTCCGCTTGAACGAAGACATGTCGTCTATGGCGTCACGGTCACAGTGTATTGTCACGATAATCGATGGCGACGTCAAGAACTACAAGTACAAGCTTCGAAGCTTCGAAGAAATAAACAGCGACGATACTTGAGCCTTTCGTAAACTAGTCAAGGTTGTTCAGCGACATGCTCTGTGTCTTATCAACTAGCTGCCGCACTTGTTGTTCTGTAACGTGCATATATGAGGACTCCCGGACCAGAGTATCCTCTTTCTTTCCCTTTACAGGATCTCCTCCGATGACCCTGATGGTGAACCCATTGGAAACGTTTGGAAGTCGCGTAGAACCGATGGGCCGTTGACCTGGTCGCTGAAAAGGATTAAATTCAATAGGGTATTGCCGCGGTCTGACTAAATCCTCGAGTTGAGCAGTGCTCATACGTGGCCCTAAACTTGGGATCGCATTGTGAATCATCTTCGAGAACGAGTCCCTTTGCACCTCGGCGGACTGCTCAGCGTACTCCGTCACACCGAAAGGCATCCCTTCTACGTGGCAGAACAAGATAACGGACGCCCATGCTTTGTAGCTGAGCAATCCCGCATTGAGGGCTACGATGGCATCGGGGAGGTTTTCTGTAATAGAGGCGAAGCGTGGATCCCAGTTCTCATGGTCTCCATCAAGGTATATTGCCAAGGTGCTCCGTCCCATGGATGCGGAGCTCTTATACACGTACACTGGCTCGTTTCGTTTCGCCTTTGCAGCAATACATTTCTTGTTTGCTTTTTGCACGATTGCGTGCACAGCGTAACCGAAGAACGTAAGCTTAATATCAGTATGTGGCAACAACAGTGCCAGCTCTGAGAAACTGCCAATACCGCTTGAGATTCGAAGAGGGCTGAAATATTGGAGAGACTTACAGAGGAAGCATGTTGAGTTCAACTTCAGCCCCGAGATAGTGAATATTGAGAGTTTGTTGGCACTCGGAAGATCCGCGACTTGGACTTGTGACATTTAAGACGTTGACTAACAGGTGGTATACGGTGAGGGGGTAGTGCATGAGGAGTGCGGCAGGAGAGTCGAAAGGCAAGGAACGCCATTGGTACCACGATTTCCAGTCAACCACGTTGGCTGAGGATCCAACCAGCGGTTCGCATCCAGGTTCGAAGTGTAGTTTAGGTATTAATTTATCTTCAAGTTTCCACGCTGCCTTGTCGTCGAGGTGCTGATCAAGGAGGAGTAGGTATCCATCCTGATAACTTTCAACTGGGTCAACACAGAAGGGATTATTGTGGTTACCCCTGGTGTTTGGCTGGGCCTGATGGGGAGCGGTGCCGCCAGCTTCGCTCCAGTATCCATGACCTTTGGCTCCCAGCACTCCAAAGTAAGCACGTATAAGGGCCTCGGCAAAGGTGCCATCCGACTCGAGTTTCCCCCAAGGAAAAAGCTTGAGAATAGCACGTACTTCCGGTACTCTTAGCATGTGACGCTGTATGATGTACAAGATAACGGCTTCACACTTCACCTGGGCCGATCCTTACTCGCCTTGTTTTTTTCGCAGAAAAGCTTATGACCATCCGTGCCGAATCGCCCGATTTTCCAATCCGCGACTTGACACTGCAGTATCAGTTGCTCTCAGCGATTCGATTCCAAAGCGATGCGGGGCGTACCTTTTTGGAGCAGTAAACGGCGGCCTTACATCCCGAACAGACCAATGGCTATTGACCACAAGTAAGCATTCAATATGTAGTGTGTCCCTTGGAAGACTCAATAGTACCTTCTGCCCCATACTTTGCGACATGGGCCTGTCACAACTGAAACAACTTGCCACAATACTAAAGTCCAGCTTTTCCAGTTGACCGCCCGGACGGGACATCTCTTCTTTGAGTTTGACTGCTCCGAGGTAGGTTAGGCGGTTGATGTCCGCGGCCGTTGGCATCGGTATGTTCAGCGACATGGACAACGAAGCAGGACTTGGGAACCCAATCTAGTTTATGTATGACCCCTAGTGCTCGAGTGTGTCGATGTGTGATTTGCTGCCCCCAGTGATGTTCAGGGCAAAGCTACGTCTGAAGCACTGGCACTTACGTTCTCCGACGCATGATCACTCAGTACTCAGTACTGATCGATGATCCATCCTTGGTTTCTCACTCACGCTGCCCAGCTCAAACTGCTCAAGAATCTCGCAATAGGGTGTATCCATGTCTGTCTGTTCAATCTCACACTGATCACGACTGACCCAATACAACAACCATAGGCTGTCAATATTGCCTGTTTCCTCCATCTCTTCAAAGAAAATATCGGAAGCCCTTGCTTGGTGCGTCTACCACATCTCATCTCTTCTTAGACGTTGACGGTATAGCCAGACGGATGGTCCCTCCATGCTACCTACATTCGAGACCTCTGGAGAAATTGCAATTGAAAGCATCGTGTCACACCGGCTCGCGCCATATAACTTGGCTCGAGGAGAATTGGTTTCTCTCAAATCGCCCGTGAAACCGAACAGAATCATCTGCAAAAGAATCATTGGCCTCCCAGGAGACGTTGTCTGTGTCGACCCAACAGGTTCGAAAGCTCCATCGGTGGAGCACGTTATTGTTCCAAAAGGTCACATCTGGATAGCGGGGGATAATGCGGCATGTTCGACTGACTCAAGGGACTATGGCCCTGTCTCGATAGGTTTAATAAGAGGCAGAATCATTGCCAGGGTATGTTACCTCTAGATATCGCTCAAGCGTGTGTGAATTCTTCTCGACAGGTCTTTCCCTTCAATAGATTCCAAGTCTTTACTCAGGAAGACGTATACATCGATGAACGTGATGGCCAAGGAGGACCATAAATGGTTTAGCGAACAAACGTATCACTCATACGTGAACGTGCCAACTTCAGTTGTCATTGTACAAAGTTCATCGAATAGCCTCCCTGACCATTTGGTTCGAACTTGAAATTGTCGGTGGAAAGTCCGAAGTTACCTGTGAAGTGGACCATTATGTCTTGGGTTGTTGATCTCACGAAACAGAGGCATACCAAGGATGGTGTTCCCAAGACCTTTCAGCTTATCCATCATTTCAGCTGTCTCTTTTTCCTGGGCTGCTCGTGTACGAGGCTCCAAGGACTGAATAACCTTCCTTGTCTGTGTTAATTCTGGGGAACCAGGGGGAAGCAACTCCACAAGCAGCTTGTAGTCTAGTTGTTGCGTCAGTAAGGAGTGCCAGCTCACAACTTTATCCGAGAACCGAACCTTCTTGAGCACTGGAGAGGGACGACCATGTACCAATCTTCTCGTTCGATGTTGCCCTTCGCTGAAGTGCCTTGACATAGTGTGGGTCATCACTGAGAGCTGTAATCTACTGCTCAGAGCGTTTGTAGCCATGCCAGGCTTGTGGACTCACCCTGGGAACACGCATCCACTACTCCCTTGTGGTCTTCCTGTCCAATTGCTCGGATAAGATTGGTTCACGGACAGCGCTCGCTCAGCTCACCAGTTTCGACAAGCACGCCCCGATATTCGCATACAGGACTGCACGTGCTTTCGCGAACGCCGAGTCAAGTGCATCTGGAATATCTGTCATAGCAGCCACACTGGAATCTTTAGTTGATGGTTGCTGGCGAGATTCGGGGGAATCGACATCGGCTTGGTCAAGCTCAGGCTGGGCTGATTGCTTTCGTGGAGGCAAGTGGCTAAGCGCTGTTCTATACGATACTAGGGCCTCGTTCCACTTGGTTGCTTTGAACAGTCCATTTCCTTCAAGCTTCAGTTCATCGGCCTTGTCTAGATGTTCCTTTGCAATCATGATCATGATGTAGGCCGTTGCGGTGTATCAAGCATCGGGTCTTTCCGTAAGGATCGACATGCGGGTACATGACAACGCGGGTCTGACATTCTTTACGTATAATAAGGACAGTGCGTCAATTCAATCTCCCCCCCTCGCTTGTTGTCTGCGGCCACACTGTCATTCATTCCTCCACTTTTCGACCGTGTTCGTTCCTTCCTTTCTCCCTAGCGCAGGTCGCTTTCATTCCACTAGTCGTTCTTCTTTCGATCTCTTCATGTTATTGATCAGTTCTCCCATTCCTTTCATATACATCACCCCAGCACCGCCAGAGGAAATCCATTCAGAAACCTATTCTCCGATCCCGTCTGCAAAGCCGGATGTAGAGGATGATGGATATAGAGCGAAACAGTTGTCTTTGCCGCCTTTAGCCCGCACTTCCCCGTGGTATTCCTCGCCCTTGCGCCCCGCCGATTGTCCACCCCACACGGGACTTAGTCGGGATGAATTCTACTCGTTACCCAACGTGTCGCGTGAGCAAAGGGCCAATATTGGGGCGCAGAAGATACCTGGTCTGCCTAAGGAGTTGGCACTCAAGAGTCAGAGGCTCAAAGAACGTACGTATTTTCTAGTAGCTTTGTGAACAGTCTAGTCACGACGAAATTTAGGGACAGTCGAGCGACGTGCTCGTTTCCTGTCCAAAGTCAAGGAATCTCCACGTATTGCGGCAATATCCATCCTCAAGGTTTCCCTAGAGTCACCGACGACTGCTCACTGCTCTATTTTACCTCACGGGACTGAATCCGAATTCTCTGCGCTAGAAGTCGTAGCAGAAAATCCGGAGCATTTGATCATTGTCGATTCAACTACCAACCCAGGGTGGGATGAGCAAGTAGAACGCGGCCTACTCATCACTAAACAGTCTCCTACAAGCTCAAAGTTTCCCCGTGCTGTGCCGAAGAAGTCGAGACGTATCCCACCTTCTTTAGACGAAATCACGGCCCGTCTGAAGCCAGTGCATGTATCATCCACAAAGGATTACTCTCAGTCTAGGCTGCCCAACTTCCTGAAAGCCTCGAGCTTATCGCCTGGTTCCACGGGCGATCAGCTTAAGACTGTCCCTGTTCGATCCCTCGCTCTGAACGATGAAAAATTCGACACCACTGTGCAGCAATTTATCCAGCATCCTGATTCATACACGCTGGGATCGAGGCATGCCGTCATTCCTCGCGCAGTCTATGCTGTGGCGGGACCCACACTGCACACTAGTCGTGCCGACACTGCGCGAGATATGATCCAGACCCTCAAGCGTCGCAGCTCTCCACCTCCAAGCCTGGGCCATTACGAATGCACACGGACCACTGTTGATGTGAAGAGACGCAGTGCCCCTGCCGGATTGCAACACAGTGAGCGAGTTGGCTTCGATTGCGTGGCAGTGTAAAGGGGTGGTGTTTGAAATCAGTGGACATTTTCCAAGGACCTTATCCTGCCGTTCGTACGAAGCTGTTCAGCGTGTCGGGCACTGACCTGGTGCATCTTTCGCATTTCCCCCCACTATGACAACCTGTTTCTCCTGTTATCATGACCCACATCAATGTTGAACATATGTATTGGTCATGTTCGATCCAATCCTTCAAATTGGTTAATTTGGGACTCGTCGGAGTATTTGTCCTTGCAGACTTCGTCGACTCAACGGGGGAGAGATAGGCAATTGAATGTCGACCGCGGAGCGAACCAAATTTTGATAAAGTGCCAGATAATTGTAATGGCGTTTGGGTGGTACCAGGTGGTAGGTGAGGTGACTTTGTGTTCAATTATCCAGTCTGCCTACTGAGTCCTATGCAAACGCCAAGCACAATATGAGCAATACACAAAGCATGTGTGGTCAAGCTCTCTAGGATATATGTGTAGTAGAATCATTTCCATGATTGCACAGTTCGCCATCGATGTTCCCGAGTATCAGAGACACTGTTCGGTGGAGCAACGTTATCTGGCGGTGGCGTTGGCGCCCTTCCGCGAAGGCGGGCAATGACGGAGATGCGTTGGTCTACGATGATCATCGAGGGTTGTGTCCGAGGCAAAAACCCAAGGGACTCACTATAGTCACTTCTGACATACTCATCCATCAACTCTTCATCCGAATCGACGAGGGGGTCCGTGGATGCCACAACATGCCAAGCGTCTGTTCGTGGATAACGCTGTCTTGTCATTAACATAGGATACTGACGTCGAGTACTCACGCTGAAGCATAGTCCGCTGCGGTCCACGCGAGCTACTACCAGCAGGCCTCTCTGTGGCGGCTTTTGAAGGACGGTCAGAGCTCAGAGTTCATTTGACTAACCTGTAAGCTGTGATGGAGGTGCAGGTCGTTGAGGCGGCAAATAGTGGATATAAGGCTTCTCGCGGGCACCGTCATGGGGTTGCCTTGACGGACGGGAACGGTGTGAACTAGACTCGGGCACTGCATGGAGTCAGCAAGTCATACGTAGATTTCTGCTCGAATAGTACCTCGCTGTGACGTCGACGCAAGCATGTTTTTCGCCTTCTTTTCATTTTCAAGGGAATTCACTAGGCGTTGCAAAAATACATTACGTTGTGCAGACATGGCTCTTCCCCACTCGATTTCTTCAGCCGTGTCGAGATTCTCTTCTGCCATTTCAGCATCCGTCAGCCGTCTTAACCACGGAACTTTTCCGGCATTCTGGCGCGAGTAGTCGTCATCGTAGGGATTTGGCAAATCCGGACCTTCGAGATAATGAAATACTAGCCAAAGAAATGCCCTCGCTCGGTCAGCAGAGGAGATGTTGATCGGAAGAAAGAGATCGAGGAAGTTCAACGGTGGGTCAAAATGAGTGGCAGCGAGAGGCTTCATAAGTTAGCAAGAGCTATGCCACACCCCACGATCGGTGGTCGAGACTCACAGCAGCATGGTTCGCGAGGACGAAAATCAAATTGACGACACTCGTCGGAGGAAGTTGGCGTGCGCGCTGAATGGCTCGCTGTAAAGCCTGGACGGGGTAAAGGGAACGAACGCACGCACGCTTTTCTCGAGGATCTCTTCCGGGGTGGAGGGTGGCATCGACTTGAGCTCTGATGGAAGGAGGGCTGCTTTCAAACAATTCTTGATGCGGGGTGCATCCTGAGCATTGCCGTCTGTCTTCTGTAGAGACGGAACAGGGTGGTAAGTCCTAAGAGCAGTCTTCATTTCCGGAAAGACTAGGAGCTTGATCAGAACAATCGAAGAACCATGCATGATCCGTGACACCAGTGCATACATGCCATTGTTGTGTTGATGCGCCCCACGTTCGTCAATAAAGAGATCTTGGCCAGTTCGACGGCGAAGGCAGGTGTCTCGACCATTTTATCCTTGAGTACCTTTGAGCATTTGCTGGAGTGGTACAAAGCATTGACGTAGAGATCGCGGAAGTTGACCTTGGAGGAGGTGCCTGGGGCTTGGCTGGTGAAGACGGCGTTGGTGTCTGAGAAGATGTGGTCGAGAAGATCGAACTGGACATCCTCTCGGGTGAGTGGCTCGGCATCGTTCCGTTTGATGGGGAGCGCCTTACGACTGAGATAGCCCACGCTGAAAGACAACAGTGGTGAGCGAGAGTAGCAGAGTTGAAATTATTAGCACGGACAGCGGAGCGGGCTCGTGGGGCCAGCCAGAAAACTCGGTGGTGGATGTCATGGGAGACACGAGGCCGCGAGGCGGGGAGCTACCCTGTTACTACGCTCCGCGTGTTCGCACGATTAATTCCAGACATTGGCGCCGTCGAGCGGTCCCCCTGGCGGAACATGGTGCAGCCAAATAGAGTATGTTGTACATGAGTGGTGTCGGTCAAGTTGCTCGGCGACGCGGACAACGGCGCCATCGCTAGTACCGACGACGACCAGACAGCGAATATCACGTAATTACAGTCTTTTGCTCACGGTCGCTTGAACTTGGACGTGACCCTCGATGGACTCCAAGAACTCATCAGAGGCACTCAGTGCAATGGAAGGACTAGGTTTCGACGACGCGACCAAGGTGTGTCGTTGCCTTCAGTTGTCCGTGTAGCTGGTCTACTATCTTTGTCTCCTAGAAGGAAATACAGACAGCCCTCGTCCAGGGTCAGAGACAGGCTCAAGCCCACAGCCAGCTCCTCGCCTTCACAAGCATGTGTTGGGACAAGTTGAGGCTCTTCCTCCCGAATCAAATTTCGCTTCTCATCCCTTCAACAGGTGCATCACTGGGACACCAGGGAGTCGTTTTGCTCGCGGCGAGGAAGCGTGCATCGCGAACTGCATAGACCGTTTCGTGGACACCAGCGAATACTTGGTTGGCCAAATTCAGCGGCAACAACGACTACAACAAGCCCAAAAGTCTACCTAATGACAACAAATTGCGTCTCCTTCCTTCCTGATCTCTATACCTGTATATAACAGGAGTACAACGGTGACATGTCTAGCTACAATACCCAGTCCGTTAGCCTCTTCCACCAATATGCCATGAGCAATGGAGCGAAAAAACAGTAAGCCTCGGCGATTTCCGCCCTTTTACGCAGCTCTAAGGGAATTTCCACTGGTCTTTGCTTACTGGGTGCTGTGCCTGTTTCTAAGAACTTGGTGATATAGTCATCTTTTTCAGACCATAACTTCCGGAGCCATATGTCAAATATGTCCTTCTCGCGTTCAGAGAGATTGGGCTCGGCAGAGTTGTTCGCAGACCCGTTTGAAACGATTGACCCTGGGGTGTTTCCTATGGGCACATCTTTCGCGATATCGAATATCCGTAGGTGCATGTGAACAACCGGCGGAGGCACGCGATCACAGAATATCGACCGCAGGGTATAATAGGACTGCCCATAACCCTTCGGAGGAATACCTTGTGGAGTGGACGGTGAATCCTTCGCTTCCCAACGGTTTATGTTGCCTCACCTGGGTAAATCACTGTTATATCAAGCAACTTGAGCGTGGGTAGTCGAGGGACAAGTGATCGCAGGCTGTAATGGAGCCCCGTTGAGCGGGGAAGAAGTATATTACAGAGGTCGGGCTACACTTTGACTGTTAGCCCCATGAAAGGTAGGGTGAACCTTGACGCACGACACCCATCTTCTCTGCATACTTGCCGCTAACCGGTCGTGTGTTTTCGCTCACAAGTGTTCCTTCAGGAAACAGGATGAATGCGAACGGTTTGTTTTCCTCCTGTGCCTTCTTCCCAAGTTTCGATAGTTGTCTTGCCAACTGGATCTTATCGGATGCCCATGAACGGGCAAGAAATATGAACCTATACATTTGCATGCCCTAGTGTGAATTAGTAGTTTGCCAGCCGACCAAAGGCAACTCATACCGGCCCAATTACAGGAACCCATTTGAGACTGTTCTTTAAGACGATGAAGACGTCCTTGTGCGTGCGCGCGAAGTAAGTCAGGCACCAGACGTACCACCAGTCTGAGTAGACCTAGTACCGCAACCGGATCAGCTAATCCACGTTTCAGAACACTCGTGGCGTGCGCACCTGGTGGTTTGAAATGATAACGCACCTGGAAGGCAGTTGCAAAGCTATAACCTTGCCTGATGCATTGCGTTCCACAACATTCTGAATCTCTTCTTCCGTGAACTTGCCCTGGCCTTCAGTCTCGAATGTGATGGACAACTTTGTCGGAGCGAACCATTGGTTCATCAGGTCTGCAAAGTTAGGACATCTGTCCCGCATGCATAGAGCGTGAGGATTCTGAGAACGACGCACTCATGAGGGCAGCAAAGGCACCCTTGGTGTACCTGATCCCCTCGTCATACAGCTTCCCCGAAATTGGACCCGGCACGAGTTTCAGTGGCAGGACAAACAAGAGTTGGAACCCATGGACCATGAAGCATCCTGGGATAAATAATGACAAGAACAGCAAGCCATTAAGAGTCTGTGCCCACGTCCTGGGGGGTCGTGAGCGGATGAGCAGCTGGTGTTGTGGTTGAGAGGCATTTATGGTCATAACAAGATACAAGTAGAGCGTGGGTGCGTTCTTGAGAGTCCAAATGTGTCTATTTGAACCACGGCCTTACAGTAAATGCGAAACTGATAGAGCATGTCTGCAAGGCTCATGTAATGACGATGACAAAAAGTCCCACTGCCCAATTACCGAAGTCACGTGGTGTCCATGCGTCTTAGCAGACGAACGGTTTGCCAATCGTGCCTGCGGCATAGGACTGGTAAATGAGCTGTAGGGTGAATGAGGACGTCAATCTCTACGACTGGATCCACAACCTAAATCCCACTTTCCTTGACAAATACGTAAGTTCCGGCAACGCAGATGAAGGCACCAGCTAAAATGGTCATGACAGCAAGTATAGTCCCGATTGGCCGCCGTCTGAAGGCGTTCATCCCGCCCTTCAGGTGGTAGGTGTCAAACAGCCAGAAGAATCCAGCCAAACCATACGTGTACCACGACGCAAACAGTGCGGCCACAATGCCGATGAGATAGGAGAAGATTGGCACCGCAATGGCAAGGACCACGCCGATTACGACACCGATAAAGCACAGTAAAGTCCACACAGTCCAACCAAGCATGGTGTGTGAATGGATGTGTTCAGAATGTCGGAAGAAGCGAACGAAAATGACCTTCGCAACGGTGTGGATGTAAATCCCTCCAGCACTGTTGAACACGTCCAGATCTATGCGACAGCAGACAAGAAACAAATTTCGTATCACGTACAACATGAAGTTAAAGAACGCGATCCCAAAACATGCCTTTGCCCACCTGGGGGGCAAGGAAAATAGATTGGGAGATTGAGTAGTGTTGCCGATGTACGCGTAGTTGACGATGCAGAAGACGGCGTAAAAGGTGGTCGCGAATCCTTGTAAGCACCATGCTGCCTGCAATTTTTTTCAGAATACCAGCTATCCGACAATCAATGTGTTGCAAGACCTTCATAGCATCCTGTGGTCGCTTCATCTCGGAAATCAAGATGAAGAACCTAAAAGCATGATCAGAAAGTTCTTGTGCAATGACTCTGTATCCGTGTTGCACACATGAAATGGCCTGTGCATTATTAGCCTCGTGCATGCTCGTGTGTAGATGATACGTACCTGCATAGCCAAATACCTGTTCGGGTGTGGTCATCACTGCCATTTTCTCATCGATCGGAATTACTTACAGGGCTAGTGACAGATAGGAATGCATTTTCAAAGCTAGTTGGTATCGTAGCGCTGATTACTCGACCGGGCAATGGGTTCACTCCGGCGCCAATCATAGATAGCACACCTGCGATCGTGATTGTGGCGGCACTCAAGAGCCCCATCCATGTCAAGCGATCCAGAGTGCGAGGAAGTGCAATGAGTAATGTTATTCCACCGCAGATCAAGACGAAATGCATGCTACACAATGCCCCGTTGGAAAGAGTGGACAAGGCTTGCTGGCCGCTCAGTAATTCGGCACCCTGACCAAGGTTGGGTTGTGTGACGAGGACGGTTGTAAGAATGTACTGACAGCTTCGGAGATGGCGAAAATGACTGTTCCAACGAGGAGTATCTCACGGCCAACTGGACCGAATATAATATACCCCGCATCTCCTGCGGGGGTGATAAATGCGGGGAAGTGGATAGTAAGGGAACTGTGGGAGACGAACCCATTGTGTGTACGTTAGGATGGTTGAGCTTGAAGTCTATGAGTAGTTTAGCTGTGAAAAGACCAAATATTCCCAAGAACACGACGAGAATGAGAGCTGGTACGATGCCTTTGGGATGATGAGAGAAAGGATGCAGATGAATGAGATGACTCGCCCACGACGGCTAGAGTGTTGGGGAGAGACAACAATCCATTGCTGACAATCTCTGCGATCATGAGAAGAGAGACAAACTATGACGAGTGAATGGGAGTGGAGAGAGGCGAGGATGGTTGCAGACCTGCCAGCTGAGAGTCTTGTAACGAATCTGATGTTGTTCGTCGTTCTCAAAGACATCTTTGACGGCAAGATTCTTGTCGTTGCTCGCGTACATGTGAGAAGCGAAATGAAGTTGATGACTAGTGATAAGCGCGTGCCAAGGCTGTGGTGGCTGTGCGGCTACCTAGCAATGAAAATATTGTCGACATCGAGGCCCGCATTGTACTGCGACGAACGAGCGTTGATTTGATGTCATCCAACCAGCACTCCCTCAGAACAAGCTTCTCCTCGTCCAGACACGACCAATCTTACTTTGACCTTCATCCTCGCCCACAGACAAGCCCTCCCCCTCGGTCATCCTCTGACGCTTTCAGATTCCAGAAGAAGCATTCTCGCCGTCCCACAGAGCAGGACAGGGCTACAAGAAAGGTTTCCGACTCCTCATTTGCATTCCCTATCTCAGATCAATTTCCTGACCCATCCAGCTTTCTGTCTGGCGGCGACCTTACCCCCAGGCACCCCCGCACTCGTACTCGTACTGGCCCTTCATCCGCCAAGTCAAGATGGCACGACAATCCTGTTCCGCCCTTGAGATTCTCTGGAACCTCTAGTCTAGAGGACCCTCCCCCAACACCTAGCGATGCCTCCTCCGTTGGCGGTTATCTTACCCTCAATTTTCCTGTCTTCGTTGCTGCTCCGATCGCAGGGGTAGAGACCTTGGATGCCCTGGTAGACGGCATGAACGGAATGGCTGGTGCATCCATGGAAGACCTTTTCTCGCGAAACTCGTCAAGCTCCTCGCGTTTTGCTCTTCCTGGTCACCACCCTCTGTACCAACCCCCGCTCCCAACACCACCGCCTGGCGTTGTACTTGGCAAAGGAAAAGGCAGAAGGCGCGGCAAGGTTGTCACCTCAGACGACGACGACGACGACAGCGTACCAACCATGAAACCTCCCCGTGCCTATCCGCGCTACCGCCCTAACCCCGTTCCCAGCTTCTCGCGGAAACCATCTACGTCTACAATCACAGTCGATTCTACTCTTAGCGATAATATTACACCTCTGGTTAGCGACTTCAACAACGACACGTCGCCCAATACTGTACAGCCCACGGAGCGTCCACGAACTGTAATTCCCTCTATATCTGAAATTATTCGCAATCATGCGCCACATACCCTTGAACGCACACGCCCGCCATCCGTACATACCCCGGGTTATGGCCATGGCAATGGGTGTTTAATAGCCAGTCCGGAGGAAGAGGATTCCGAGCCGGAGCCTCTGACACCTGATGAGGAAGCTGAACTTCTCAGTCGGTCGTCGATGGATAGTATAGAACACGAAGTCAGGCGGACATACAACAACCAAAAAAATTCCCAAGTGACAGCTCCACCTTCCAATGGTCGTCGCGCCCCGCCCTTGACTTCTTGTCCTTCAAACACCTCTGATGGCTCCAGCGTCCGTCTTGGCGTCCGTGCTGCCCCCTCGGACACACATACCTATTCGTCCTCAACAGCTTCCGCACGTGCGTCTCAGCAGTCATTCGACCCAACCCAGTTCTCTGTATCTCCAACATCCACATCACAAGCGATTGCCGAATACCTGCGATCTGCACGATTAACGACACTACTGAAGCTCACACGATACCCACATGCTTCGTTAGACCACCCCCTTACGGTTAGTCTCGCGGACATGGGTGACCCAAATGGCTTCCCCCTCGTTGTGTTTCTTGGGCTGGGTTGCGTAAGACATATCATGGGTCTTTACGATGAAATGGCCGATTGCCTAGGACTCCGATTAATTGCTATTGATAGGTAAACCAAATTCGCGGTCATCATATCGATGAGAGCTCACACGAAGCGTGTTAGATGGGGCCTTGGTCGCACTGAAGTACCCCAATCGAAATCCGCCCGTGGCATTATGGAATGGGCTTCTGCTGTGGAAGAAGTACTCGATCAGCTCCAGATCTACGAATGTAGTGTGATGGCTCACTCCGCTGGAGCTCCGTATGCCTTGTCCTTTGCAAATCGCGTACCTGAGCGCATCAGGGGCAACCTCTGTCTGCTGGCTCCATGGATCGGTGGTGGCGAAAGCGGTATGAGACATCTTCACTGCACAGTACCTGATTACTGAGAGCGATCCGTAGGCGGTTACAAGTGGTTGAAGTATGTTCCCAATGGCATTCTGAAGACCGCGCAAGCTGCGGAGTGGAAAATACAGGCATGGATGCTCGGAAAGCCCCCAACGGTTGCCTACCGTGGAATAGGTTACACAGCTCCGCCATCCCCGAGCAAGCCCTATTACATCCAGTCGGATACCATTGCGGACTGTGATTCATTGTCACAATCCGAGCAACTCGGCAACTCGAGTGTTTATCCATCCCAGTCGGACGCGAGGAGGCGGATGAGTGTCGCATCGAGTTTGTTCAGTGATTATGATGATTTGAGGGACTTCGACGGTCGGTTCGGGAGCCAGAGCACGTTAGGAGCACGGTCTATGAATCAGCAAACGAGACGGAAAGCTTCCCGGGGTATTCTTGGCCGGCTGAAACCATCCAAGTCTGCGTCTCAATCGCAGCCTCCGTCACCGGCAGCGGAAACGGCGCATCAATCGAGTGTCGGGAAGAAATTGAAGACCCTTCGATCAATGGGCTCGTTAAAAGGCAAAGCAAGTGCTAACGGCTCCAAGGTCGACAAGACGAATTTACCTAGCCCACAACTCCCTCAGCCTATCTCTGTTGACGTTGGATTAGGCTTGAGTGACTTCGACTGGAACAACAAACCCGCGAGCCCAGTACCCCGCTCGTTGACGCCGTCTCCTAGCAACGTACCTCAGTCAGGAAAGCCAGCAAACTTTGTACGATTGGTCGACACCAGCATCGAGAAGTCCACTGTTAAATCACCCCTTCCCAGGCAGGCAGGACGACGCTCAATCTCGTTCAGCACGTCCAGCGCGGTTGCTCCTAGGTCAAGCCCGCCAAGCGTACCTTCCTCACCGAGGAACAGCATTCTTTCCTCACCGCACAGTAACGTGATTACGACCACCTCGAACTCATACCAGGCTGCACTCGGAAACGCTTTGATTGCTGCGTCCCATGCTGAGGCATCGAAAGGCACCCACAGCGACCTACTGCAGATCCTGAACCACGACAACCGCCCTTGGGGCTTCTCATATACCGATTACCCCCACAAAGTTCGGGTGTGGTACGGTGACCGAGATGAGAAGATCGCAGAGAATGCGGTGAGATGGATGGAGCGTACGATGGGTGATGATCGATGTGGCGTCAAGGTCGTCAAAGGTGCTGATCATGCCCTGATGTACAGGAGCTCTGTCGTGGTCGAAGTCCTAGAGTGCGTTCGAGAATTCTGGTGAACTTCGTTGATTGCCTGTCATCCCCTCATTTACTCCTGTTGCTTCATTCCCTTCACGTTTCTATTCCGTTCATTTTTTGGTGGAACAAATTCAGCCTTCTATTATGCCTGCCACATGCACTAATCCCATCCACGCATTCTCTGCCTCAAATATCCGTCTTTGACGAGAGTTTTATTCATCGTACGTGAATCGGCTTCGTCTTCGTCCGACAGCAGACTGGTCCAAAGGATCTAGTCACAGCTGGTATTTTTCAGTATTACATAATGTTGTTTACACATTAATGTCAACCTGTACTCGCGAGACTCAACTGTCAACTTCAAAGACGGGATGGAGCAGTCCCTCAAAAGAATTTCCCGGCCGAAGAGGGATCGTAGTAGGCTGTCACATATCGTCGAGAAATAAGTTGAAAGACTGGGCAGCACCAAAAATGGAAGCTCCGCCCTGCAGGTCCCTGCTGAGTGTTCATCGATATGTATACGATATACCGTGCTCACCTGTACAAAGGCAATGAATGAGAGCGCCGTAATGCTCGAAAGCCCTAGTCAGTCGTTAAGGTCGTATAAACAGCTTGAGCAAGCAGAGGACGAGCCCGAGGGAGTACGTTAGGAGCTAGTATTGAGTCCGAAGGCTCGTGGCAAGCGAGCAATGTCGTCAGGAAGCGCTCGACGTGGCGACTCAGAGTATTGGCACGCCACTCTATAGCTCGCGAGATAGGGCGACAAAAATAAGTGTCACTGGCAAAGCATATGTACCAGTCGTGCAAGTCCAAGTGCGGGGTGGTTCTCTATCACGTCTCCACGGCCAGCATGAGCTCCAAAGGCTGCGTAGAGGGCATCTTGGCTACTGTCCATCAGCTCCTACATGCCATCAGTAAGGGCAAAGTGCGGGCCACGAGGTTACTCAAGCAGATGAATGTTTGAAAGTACATGTGCGGCACAGTCCGTGGCCAGGCTTGAAAGGTACGAAGACGCTCCCAAATCAGTTCATTTTCCGTTGCCAGTCGCCCGTCAAGTGGGGAATCCTGTACAGTGCCTGTCATCATGTCAGAGAAGGTAGAACTACCCAAGAAAAAGGCAACAGCCAACCTTGGCAGACTAGAAACGGAAGATATGCCTATAGTCACAGCCAGGAAAAGGAAAGCCGGGAGAATGGCTGACAGAGAGCCATCACCATACGAGGTCGCTATTCACGCCGAGCGGACCCCGAGGGGGGTCCAGGGTCGTCGGTCTGACCGTAAGCCTGCATGTCTTGACCAACCCCATTTTTCTAAGAAAGATCACAGTTGTGCCTATCCAGTCAAATGTACTGGAACGTCAACGCCAAAGACATCCACAGACGTTGCCTGCGCATCGTCGGATGTCTATAGACATGCACCGTCCCCGCAGGCCCAACATCTCCAATCCTGGTACACGGCCATTCAGAACAAGACGGGCCAGTGTGCCCCCAGGCCCCCCTCGTACCATGCTACAGCGTATGTGTTTCTTACTAAAACCTCGCGCTCGCAGCTCACCCTGTGTACTCATTATTGCAGATGCTTGGCACACAGTACTCAACTCTGACCCATTGGTAGATTCCGACGAGGAATATCCCGATGAGCACATTCGGCTTGACTACAGTGGGTTTCTTAAACGTTGCACGTTTGTGTATCCTCATCTAGGCTCCAGATCGGCGAATGCAGGTGATAACGCGTCTCCGAGGACGGCCCCCAACTCCCGAACCGGAGTGCAGTCAGACTACACCAACCTAGCCAGCATTTTCTCTCCGTTCAGAACCGGGTCCTCTGCTGTATTTGACTTGTATGGAATGGATCGCACATCTTGTGCTATGCACAGTTTTCAAAGAGCATATTGTACTAGTAAGAAAATCGAAGAGGGAGATAGATTAAAAGGTAGCAACGAAAACAAGCGTCGCGGACAGACCGTTTCAAACTTTCAAAGAAGTCAGATGAAAGAACAGATGTCGCAGAACGGTCTAGTCCCAGATGATAGAATACATATGCCTCACGAAAAGAATACTACACCACAACAAAATCCGTTCCAATTTCTAATCACTCTGCGAGCCACTTCTCGCACTTCTTCGCGTACTTGTCCAACAACTGAGCAAGGTCACGGATGACAAATGTTAGAACGACACTGGCAAAAAATTCCGAAGCGCGTTTTAACTTGACCTCTGCCGCTGTTCTCAGATCAGTAGGAAACGCGGTATAAATAGGTGCCACGGGTTGCGAAAGTAGCGCTTTTGAATGTTCATCGAGTAGTTGAGCATGCGTGAACAATCTACCCAATCCAGCCACATACGCCGCGGGCGAGTCCAGACTGTCGCATTTGGTGAGCTTCCAATAGACACGGAGATAACAAGAGATCACGTACTTTTTACCATTGGTGAACTTGTCGAATTGTCGAGTTAGCTTCCCGCTCCATGATGTCACCTAGTATGTTACGTGAGTTCGTTATTGCCCCGACACTACACGCACGAATCACCTACCCCACTTTTCTTCGAAACAAACCCTTCCCCTACGCCAAGCTTTTTGCCAAAATTTGCAACGACGCTGTCGCATATAGACGAGAAATCCTCAAGCTTGCTCACCCACGCCTCCGCCTCTTTCCGCCCGACACTTCCAATCCCGAGCGCTAGCCCACTGCACACACTACCAGCACCGAAAAACTCGACGCTTGATTGTTGCATTTCCTCCAAAGCGGAACACAGAACTTCCACAACGCGTACCTTTTCTGGAACATTGGTAAGTTTTGCTCCTCCTTGTGACCAGACGCCCTGGGGGACATGTAACCGCCGCGTGATATAACCGCCTGATCTTGAATTCATTGTGTTCGCGAGCAGCGTCATCATATGATAAGGCTTTCTTTGACTGTCAGTTGGCGGGGCGGGCGGAAGTGGAGAGGTCGGAGTGGTAGGGATATTCGTGAGCATCGCGGGCGGAGGCAGAAGTGACAAGGCAGGAGGGGAGAGGAGTTCGGTCTGTATGACAAACTGTGGCTGAATCTGTACATTAAGGCTGATGTTCTGATTCAACTTCGACGAGGTAGAGACTTTGCGTCCGTTCGGAAGCGCGGTCTGGGGAAGCGGGGGACGTTGGGGTTCGAAAGGAGATATCCGACCGTTGACGACGGATGGCCGACGGCCAGGCTGCGAAGAAGCACGGCTCCGTCCAGGAATCGGAACAATTCCTGAACTCGAAGGAGAAGTTGGTGTTTTGGCAGCCGGGTGTGTGAACGAGGATGGTGGGTTCGATTCGGTAGGTGATGAAGACACCGTAGCGGTAGTAGAGGGCGGAGCTGACATCTTGCTCCGACGTTGATGTATTGTGCCCATTGTAATTGACGAATTAATCAAGGGCTGACCCCCCGTCACGCTCAGTGACTCCCCTCGAGGACGAGAAGGAATAAACTGCGCAGGGACCGGAGATCCTGGAGGTCTCGAAGTGGCCGTTGGCGCCGTAGCAGTACGAAACGGATGGGCTGCACTGGTCGGGGAAGGAAGTGGGGGAAGTGGATGAGAGTCACGTTTCGCTAGGCGCGGGGTGTCAGGACGTCGGGAAAGAGATGCGGTCAGATCATCCTCGAATTGGGTGTCGTCTCCCTGTGTAAGGCCATCGATCCTGACGCCTTCTTCTGTGACTGAAGTGAGCCTAGTTCCAGAGCCAGTCCGTGAGTGGCCGACAGAGTTTCCGCGGGGCCGAGTAACCTCCAAGAATCGAGCCGTCTGTGAAGAGGGAATTGTGGAGTTATAAATTGACGACAACTCTGGGGGTGGGGGTGGTGGTGGTGATATTGGGGGAGGCACAGCAGGAGGGAGTACAGAAGCTGCTCTAGGTCTACCAACGACTGGTGGTTGATGTTGAGTACGATTTACGGGAAGAGTCGAAGTACGACTAAGGGCAGCCTGCTTGCTGCTGGGAGACGAGTCTGGGTCCGTTGAAGCTGCATAAGGGTGTTGCAATAACGAGTTTGTAGAAAAATCGCGTGACAGATGAGTAGCATTCAACATTGCAGAACCGATGCCCTCATGTGCATCCTGTTCATCATCAAAGTCATCATTTAAAGCTGGATAATGGGGATCGTCCTGAGTGTGCTCGGTAATGGAAGACGAGGTTGTATGGGAATCCGATGACTGGGATAAGGAGGTAGGGGACGGCGGCTGTGTCGACTCCGTCGAAGAGGAAGGGGCATACACGGAGGAAGGGGAATGAGGAATAGGTGGTATGCTGTATATGAGGCTCAATATATTCATCCTATCAGCATATGTGTCGTGCTGAAAGGACCACCTAATGAGCTTGCTTCTGAGCTGTATCACGGGTGCAACATACTATTGATTTCAATCGCCTGACTTCCTCCTCTTGAGCGACAACACTACGCCTTCGTCCATTCTTCCTACGCCCATCTGAAGTGTCTTCGCCTCTTCGTACTCGTTCCATGACTTCGCTTAGGAGAGCAACACTCCTGCCGTACGCTATGACGGCAGCGTGGGGGTCATCGTTCGTCGCATCGAGTTGTACTGCTTCTCGTGCGAGCTCTAGCGCCCTTGTCAATGCGCGACGTGAAGAGGGTCGTGATTCAGAAGATGAATGTGGATGATGCGGGGAGAGCAATAGACGGTCTGGCACGATGTCCTGCGTATTCGCTTGAATATTCAAGTGGTTGTGACGTGCCATACTTTTTGGTGTAGGGTCGGATGGGGCTTGGCCAGAGGTGTAGGCAACGGGTTGGGGGCTATTGGAATTGGAGACAGGGGTCGAAGTTGAAACGTGATGTCGGTTGTTAGGAAAGGCAGCAACGGCTGCCAAGTTGGCAGACGCGGCGGGGCGACCGTAAGGATTTTGGCTGGTACTCGTGCTGGATCGGTGCCTTGCAATGAACTGGGGGTCGTCGAGGGTACCGGCCGTCAAGGTTGCCTCTTCGTCAATAGAAAACGCTGAAGGAGGGTGAGGAACGTGAGGAATCGGTTGACTAGGAGGCGGGACGGCAGGAGGGAAATTCACTGCCACGGAACGGCGGCGTTGTGTTACGGTGGGTTGAGGAAAAGACGAATTGGGAGGAGACGAGGACAAGATAGCAACTGAGGAGCCAGATGAGTGATCAGGCCACTGACGGGATCGCTGGAGGACGGCGGGTTGAAGCGCAGAAAACTCGAGTACCATACCGTTAGGCTAAAAACGGGCTTCGGCCTGGTGGAAGGATGGCTTAGAAGGCGGGCGGAAGGACGATGATGTGTGTCTACGAGAACGGTGGGTCAGCCGACTTGGACAATTGTTGAATCAGTGCCAAGTTTAGCAGCCCAATAGGCGGCTGGAGTAAGGGCCGGTGGAAGCGTTACACGGTGAGCACGACGCTGGTAAGCATGCAGCAGGACGACGTGGAAGCGTTGACGACGGGGAGGACGACGAGGACGTGTGGAGAACAGTAGCAAATGATGCCGCCGCCAACAAGACGTCGGACCCGTCAGGATCGTCGGAGGTTGAATATGAACCATTCACGGGAAATAATACTCGTCGCGTCAACGTCGTATACTATTCACTCTTGTACTCAGGGTAGAAAAAGTGTAATTATAGACTTGGGAACAACGCGACGCGCAGCAAGAAAGGCAGGTAAACGCGTAAGGAATGTCAATGGATTATCCGGTGATAGTGTCGCACAGTAAACAGCCAGAAACGAGCGGAGTGGACAGACGAAGGAGTAATGAACGGACAGATGTTGGGTATACGTGTCGACCGCAAATGTCGATCAAATTTGGGCACCCATGTGCCATCAGTCTCGGAACTCAGCCTGCGATCCTTGAGCAGCCAGTCGGCTCTCCAAATTTCTGCCGAGTAACACGCCCTTAGCTTTCATACTATCCAGCGAGATGTGCGACACACCTGAGAGACTCCTCCTTCGCCAAAAGCTCCTGGCGCTTTTCATTGATCTCACGCTGTACCTTGAGTTCAATCTCACGAAGCTACGAAGCAATCAACATATCGAACACGTGAGACCAGCAACTGACGCACCTTCTCTTCCTCCCGACGAAGCTGTTCTTCTTTGAGACGGACACTTTGTGTCGCAAGTTCTTCTGGAAGAATAGAAGAATCGCTGACATAGCAGGTCACTTAGCAACATGATACCGGGCGAAAATGACACAGCCGTACTGGGTATCCGCATGCACCGTCCTGGACAGCTTCTCGGTACGGTAAGTCTCGTACAAGAGGTCGTGAGTAAGCGACTTCAAATCCCCAAGGTGTGAACTAAGCTCCTGTTAGTAAGGCACCGGGGGAAATACATAGAAACGTTACTTCAACAGGGCACTTCGAAGCCTGCTGAAATCCGAGTGTTTTGGATTGTCAACTTCAGCAATTCCCCATGGGTATATCCTGGCCCGAACAGGTTGTCCGTCAATGTCAATTTCCTCTTCAGATCCAATGATGGCAAAGGGAAGTAGTGCCTGTTTGGGATCAGCAACATGTTCAAAGAACTCGATGTGTTTGACTTGTTCACCCGAAGTTCGCTGTTATCTTGAACGGTCTCTTCATCATCTTCCTCGACGTCGTACGGGAAATTGTACACAGGGATGTCATAGTGTTCAATGTCCTCCATGATCTAGGTGCACGATAAGTGATGGATCCATGAGCTCACGTAGACCGCTAACCCGTTTCTTGAATCCCCGAAGCTCGCTGGGAGTCAACGAGTCGGCCTTACCAATGACAGGAATGACATTGACGCGAGGAGACAGGCGACGCATCAGCTCGATGTCCATCTCCCTCAGACTGTCGTCTGGGTATGAGTTTAACAGTCTTGTTCAAAATTGCTGTTACGTACGAGTGTCCCGTGGGAGGGATGAAGTAGAGCAAAGCGTGGACTCTGTTGTCACGGAAGCGGGGGTTACGCTTGATGCGAGACTCTTCCGCCAAGATGTCATCATATTGCCGTTCAAGGTATCCGACGATCTCTTGGAAGCTGAGTGGTGTTGTTAGGAGAAAGGTGCCGAGAGAACAAATAGACACTAACGCGAACTCATTGTCAATGTTGTCACCAAAACCAGGAGTGTCAACTATGGTGAGGGCAATACGAACACCATCCTCCTCGAGTTCTGCGAAAGGGAGTTAGATGGGAGGGAACAGGGCGAACGGGAGACAGACGTACCGACGTTGACAGGTTTGATCCTGATGCCCTCCTCGATGTGAGCGGTGTCAGGATTGTCAGAGATCTTGTGGGCAAGGACCTCGGACTCGCAAAGAGTGTTGACAAAAGTTGTGCGGCCAGTTCCAGAAGCACCTGGGTGAAATATGAGAAAAGTGAAAGCGGAGATGGGGAAAAAAAGGACAAACCAACGACCATGAGGGTGAACTGAACGCCCTTCTTTACTTTGTTTCCTCTGCGTCTGCCTGCGAAAGACATTTTGGTGCGTGAAGAAGCGGTAAAGACGAGGAGAAACTTGTCCAACCCGTTTTTAAAGCTCCGATCAGCCTGCGCCACAGTCGCGCATACAAGCACCTCCTCCTCGCCCTGTTACATGTCCCTCGTCCTCCGTCGCGTCCCCCTCATCCGTCCCTTTCATTCTTCCCCTCCCCACACAGCCCGCCAGCCCTCCGTCACGAAGAAACCCTTCTCCGAACTCCCCAAACGACCCCCAGCTCCGCTCCTTCCTAGCCTAGATGTTATTCCTGCTGCGGACAGCAAGAAAGCTCCTAGGAGACACCGGCAATCCCTTGTGATAGCCAACGAATCTGCTGCCCAAGGTATTGCCATCCATCATGTCGTCATGTCGTGCTAAGTCTGCCCAGTGGCCCAAGACTCGCTGCGGTCTAGGCGTGGTCGCAAGCCCAAAACCGTCTCGTCCGCACCATCAGAAACCATCTTGCTAGAAACAGGTGTTTCCCCGAGGCAACCACGCAATTCACTTGCCACCGAGATCTTGTCAAATCTATCCAAGTTCCCTCATTGCATTCTGCTCACCCGCGTAGGCCAATTCTATGAGGTATGAACCAGTGAAGACGCGTTTCGTCATACTAACACTCGCCCGGCAGTCATACTTCGACCAAGCCAATCAAGTCGCGCGTCTGCTCGGCATCAAATTGACCTCCCGCGTTTGGGACAAGCAGGACGTCCCCATGTGTGGTTTTCCGATCATGCATCTTGACAAGCACCTCAAAGTGTTGGTTCAACAGCATAAACTCTTCGTTTCCATGTGCGAGGAGTTTCCGCGCTACACAAACGGTCAGAAGCCTGAGTTCAACCGTCGCGTGGTTCGCATCATCACTCCTGGTACCCTCATTGATGAACCTTTTTTAAATCCCTTTGAAAATAACTTCCTTCTCGCCATTAGTGCGAATTCACCCTCTTTTGAACCCTGCATCCGGGAGGTTGGATTGGCGTGGATTGATGTTTCGACGGGCGAATTTTTCACCAAGACAATCCCACTCGATGGCCTCAAGGACGAGCTCGCACGCATCAGTCCGCGAGAGATCGTTCTCGCGCAGCAGCTGAGAGATCAGCCATTTGATCCAATTCGGCAGCTTCTTGAAGACGAAGGCAACTTTCTGACCTACGTCGAGCCTTCAGACAGCATCCTCTGTCCATGTGGTCCTACGTACACACTGGACGAATCTGCAGCCGTCAACATACTCACAACCTATATGCAGGCTAATCTCATGGAACACATGCCCCAGCTCTCTGTTCCCAGCCGAGAGGGTACTGATGAACGTATGCAAATCGATTCTCATACTATCAAAGCACTCGAAATACGTGAGAGTGCAAGAGAGGGTGGGTTAACTGGGAGTCTTATAAGTGTCATCAAGCGGACCGTGACTAGCAGCGGAATGCGTTCCTTGACTCGTAGATTGTGTTTGTTTTTTTTTCCCGTCACATTCCTCTCGTCCGCAGTCTTTCAACATTGTCTTTCGTTAGGCTCCCCGAGTACATCACAAAGGGAGATTGAAGCACGGCAGTCACTAGTCGCATTTTTCTATCAACGGCCACATACGCGAGACGACGTCGTACGTTTATTGCAGGACTCCGAAGATGTATGCCGTATCGTCCAGCGTTTCCTCTCCTGCAAAGGAGAGCCCAAAGATCTCCTTGCGATCAACCGTACTATCCAGGTTTGGACGAGCATCCGAAAGAGGATCGAACTTGAGAAAGCCATGGAGCGCCCAAAGCGAGATGGCGTTCGTGGCGAGGACTGGTCCAGTGTCAATACCCTTTTGTCAAAGATCACCAGCCTTCATGATTTATCTACGCGCATCACTCTGGCATTGGAGGGTGTCGAGTTCCAAGCCTCATCTGATGAGTTCGCTGAAGGTGAATCTGCAGAAGGCGGGCAGAAGTCTTTAAGTACTGCGTACGGATTATACAAGAGGACCATCCGACCAGAGTGAGTGAAGCTCGCCACCCAGCGGTCGTGGGCATGATTATATACTACCTGGCAGATTTTCGGGAGGACTGGCTGCATTGCACGACACACTGCGTGTGCTCCTCGAGCGTAGACGAACTCTAGAACGTGATCTTCAGGCTCAGTACAGTAAGGACTATTGTCTTGTCATCTGACCATGCTGATCTTTCTTCAGGTGCCCCCTCTTTGACGTTGCGTACGAATCCTGCGCAAGGTATGCACGTTCATATCGGGAGGGCGAAGAGAGATGATGCCAAAATCAAGACCGACCCTTCCTTCATCGTTATCTCAGAGAATGCATCAACTAGCAGCTATTTCTATCAGGTATACCCGTTGTCGTATAGCCCGAGTCATTCCCGCCTTACGAATGTTTCGCAGCCTTGGTCACAACTTGGAGGTCAGATTGTGGAAACTACAACTGCCATAACGAATGTAGAAAAGGAAATTTTCGACTCCCTGCGCGACGAGGTTTGTTATGAATGCATTCCTGTTAGACATGCGTTCATGTTTTCCATAGGTGAAAGCATTCTCCACCCAACTCCACCACAACGCCCGAATAATGGACGAACTCGACGTTGCACTCGGCTTTGCTAACCTGGCAGTTGAACTGAGATTCGTCCGCCCGGTGATCAAGGACGAGTAAGCGTCGTATATCTTCATATCGGTTCGTGCTAGCTAGTGACATGTCTACAGTGCTACGTACGAGGTGACGGATGGTCGTCATCCCACAGTCGAGCTCGGCTTACTCACGTCGGGCCGAGTCTTTACACCAAATTCGGTTGCTCTTAAGCCTCACTCTCGCCTGCATATTATCACAGGGCCGAACATGGCAGGAAAGTCGACCTTTCTGCGGCAGACCGCCCTGATTGCAATCCTTGCACAAACGGGTTCATTTGTACCGGCTGAACATGCGGTCGTTGGGATCGTTGACAAGTTGTTCTCAAGAGTTGGGGCAAAAGATGATATCTTTAGGGACCGAAGTACGTTTATGGTCGAGATGGTCGAGACCGCTGAGATTTTACGTCGAGCCACGGCAAAGAGCTTGGTCAGTTTCGTGCATTCACTTAACGTCGTCGAAACCAAATATACTGCTAGGTAATCATGGATGAAGTCGGGCGAGGTACAACGGTCAAAGATGGTCTAGCAATTGCATTCGCGACAGTCCATCATCTCGTGGTGCATAATCGGTGTCGGGCATTGTTCGCAACTCATTTCCACGAGTTGGCGGATCTCCTGGCATATGGTGAGGTAAATCATCATGGCAATGGTGTATTTCGCGATGTCGGTTTTTTCTGCACCGACGTTCATGAAACTGAAGTAGGTCATATTCCACTTGTCAGAAAGCAGACTGGTCTTGACGTAATGATCCAGGACAACTTCTTCACATATTCTCACCGCCTTAGGCCGGGTGTGAACCGCAATAGCCATGGACTCAAAGTCGCACAGCTAGCTGGCATGCCCGATTCGGCTCTTTTGCTTGCAAAAAATGCACTCGCCGCATTGCAAAGACAACACTTCATGAATCCAAAGGAACTTTCCGGCATCGGAAAGGAGTTAACAACAGTCACAACCGGAAAGCAATCTTAGATTTTGTATCCTACTACCACCTTGCCTAGCATTGTTAATAGTTCATTCACGCCATTTGTGAACGGATGAAGTTCAGGGCTGAACCGGCCTTCAACCACTTGATCTGGTCCGACGACATTGTGTGTCTGGTAGGAATCTCAAAGATCTCCCCCCTCAAGTTTGTGACGCGAAGCTTGATAACTGCGTCTTCGTTGCCATTCATGAGACCCTCGAGACCAAAGGTTTCCACCACATCACCAGAGCCGATTCGAGAGTAGTCTGCGTTATCAACGAACCAGAGAGGGAGAACACCTTGCTTCTGGAGGTAATTATTAGTAACATGTTAAACATCATCTTCTTTGAGTACTACCTTCAGGTTGGTTTCATGGATACGAGCGAAGGAACGCGCAACAATCATGGCACAACCTGCAGAATCATACCTAAATACAGTTCAACTTGTATGAAGACAAACTCATACCATAGAATCGAGGTTGTAGTGCAGCGTGTTCGCGAGCACTTCCCTCACCATAATTTTCGTCCACGATCAGAGCCCACGGCTGATTTCTCGCTTTTAGTCTCTTGGCAATGGCAGGGATGGTGTCACTCTTGGACTGAAAAGCATCGTGGTCATGGTCGAATGCCACATTCATGTCTCCGCCCTCGTCATTGATGGCTGTAATTACTGGAAGGAAAGCGGTCAAGTCAAGTTGGAGTGCCGTGATTTTATGACATACGGAGATTTTCCGATATATTGGTAAGATGACCCTTGTACTTCAGCCATGGCCCCTGACAACGAAGATCAATCAAATTGAATAAAATAGTGGGTAAAACTTGACCCACAGCCGCCGAAATATGATCAGTGGTACATTTGCCTCTCACTCTCATCAGAATCTTCAGCGATGGAAGCTCGAGTCCTCGCGGATTCTGGGGTTCAAAGTGGCTAGGAAATGGTTCCAGTACCTCGAGACGCTGAGAATCCTTGCTAATAATGATCTGGGTTTCCGGCTGAGGCTCTGGCATGAGATTGGGGTAATAGTCCGTATTTCCCGCAGCGAACCCTTCGGTAGGGAGGTCTTGTCCAGATGGAGGCGAGAACTTGAAGAGTTGTCCATTTGGCAAGCTGATTGCATCAGTAATAGGGTTGAATGTCAGTTTGCCCGAGAATGCCATGGCTGTAACGATAGTCGGAGAAGCTAGAAAGTTCATGGTATAGCGATTTCCGTCATTGCGCGATTTGAAGTTGCTATACAACTTTACTCAAAAAGATAACTGGAAATAACAAGCAAACTCACCGGTTGAAAGACGTCAGAATGGCTGGAATAGACACGAGTGACATGAGTTTCGATGTACGCACTTATTATATTATATGAGCATCACACACCATTCTCTTCGCTTTTCGAATCTTCTCGCTTCCACTGCAACAGTATGTTGGGTACATTTTCAACAAAGAAGTGAAACTCACTTGGCCAATACAGGGACCACACGCATTTGCCAGAACGACAACACCAACGTCCTGTAAAGTGTCTGTAATTCCATCACGTTCCATAGTCGCTCGAATCTGTTCAGAACCAGGTGTACACAGGAAAGGAACTTTGGCTGTCAACCCAGCACTCTGTGCCTGTTTTGTGATCTCTGCAACCCTGGTCTTGAGGATGTCAATGGAAATGTCATTTCTCAAGCTCCATGAGGAAATTTTACCAAGTCCTCATAGGAGCTGTTCGTGCAAGATCCAATTAGACTGGCAGAAAGCTCGTCTTTCCAACCACTCTCATGAACGAAGGTTCCGAACTTCGACAAAGGTGTGGCTAGATCGGGGGTGAACGGGCCATTGATCGTGGGCTCCAAATCCGACAAGTTCTGAAACAAGAAGGTTCAGGTGAGGGGAATGCTATTGCCATGATGGCACATACAATCTCGACCACTTCGTCGTATTCAGCGCCCTCGTCGGCGCTCAGAAAGCCTTTCTCGGCCGCTTCGTCTGCAGCACGAGCTACTGGACCACGTCCAGTTGCATGAAGATATGCACGCATATTCTTTGTGTAGGGGAAAGTTGAGGTCGTTGCACCAACCTCGGCTCCCATGTTCGCAACAGTGGCCAGCCCTATGATGCTCCGAATCCTAAGACGATTGGTTGCAGAATGTTCGGCGTACCTGTACATGACTGAGCCGCAACCCCCGGGCCAAAGTATTCTAGGATGCGTCCCGTGCCGCCCTACGAGCTGATTGATAGACATCCTTGTGGGCAATAGGGTAAACGTACTCTGACAGTGAGCCTTCCTGCTAGATGCAAGATCAAATCCTTTGGAGTCGCCCAGCCACTGAGCTGGCCTGTAAGATGAACACCTGGTGACATGGTGAAGCAGCGGACTCTCCACGCATGATGAAGGTCTTACCGACCACATGGGGGGCTTTCAATTCCCAAGGCGTGCCGGTCATGGCATCCACGGCGTCTGCGCCACCAACGCCGATGGCAAGCAAGCCAAGCCCTCCGGCATTTGGGGTGTGAGAGTCTATAGATTAACATCACTGTTTCTGCGTAGGCTCAATGGTTTGAGAACATACCAGTGCCCAGCCTACATTTTGCAAATGTTTAGTCTGTGCATATGCCACAAGGAAAAGTATGTACATGAGCATTCCAGGAGCGGCGTAATTTTCGAGTACAATCTGGTGAATGATACCTGACCCAGGCTTCCAGAATTCGATCCCATACTTCCGAGCAGCACTTTCAAGGAAGTCGAAAACTTCTTTGTTGGAAACAATAGACCGCTATAGTGATGCATCAGCCATGTAGTCTCGTAGACAAATAGCGGCCACCTGAAGATCTGACGATGCGCCATCGATTGCTTGAATAAGATGATCACAATGTATGCTTGTGGGTACAGCGCAGCGAGAGAGACCAGCGCTCATAAATTGCAATCTAGGACCGTATAAACTCGAAGAACTCTCGCACGCAGCGGGACTCACAACGCCATTCTAGTGCGCCTTGAGTAGGTCGATCAAAAAAAATAGAGGAAGGACTCAACTGTGCCGAGGCATCCTGCATTGCCACTCGTTGTGGCATGAGCTGCAGGTAGGTTTCACCTCTGATGCTTCCACCGCGGGATAAAATCTTCTCCGGGTCAGCTAGATGGCTATATAGAATCTTCTCTGCGAGTGTCAGCGGCCTGTTGTTGAGCAGTTCTCGTACATGCTCTAGCTTTTGAAGTAGTCTGGCAAAAGGTGGTGTGATGGAAGAGCAGTCCTTCTCGACGGTTGGGGCACGCGTCGCAAGACAACGTTGCAGGACGCGTCTTGAACGACTTGAGCCTCGTTGCAGGACTAGCAGAGACATCGTCACCGCCGTCTACTCGGTCGCCAGCTCGGATGTCCTTTAATTCCAACACATTTGCCGGCACTTCCTCATTTGGGTTCTGAATCTGTTGTGGCATTTGTAGTAGTACAAGTGACTGTCACCAGAGAGGTTCGACCGAGGCTTCCCTCCACCCCGTCGCTCTTGCCTCCCAGTAGCCCCCTCGATATCTCCAGTCTCCACCAACCTGTTTGAACCACCGAGGAGTTCGGTCTGCACCACGTCTTCGTCTATCTCTTTGTGATTCCTCCAAACGCGTTTTTTGTTCCTCGGCTTCATCGATGTTTCCTTCTTCGAGTGCACGCACGTCCGGTCTGGATCGTGAGTCGGTGGGCGGGAGCTTTCCCTCGAGGTCGCTGGTAATCTCATTCAAAGTGATCCCGAATGCTGTGAACCCGTAATATTCCATATTCTGTTTTGGGAACGGCGTGATGCGCCAAAGCACACGAAGATGCGATGAATCAAGGGCAAGCACGATCTGGTCGTCCCACTTGCCCTCAATGCGTGCGCATACGTCCCCATACCTCGAGAGAACAGTACCAGCAACTTCGTTTGGAGCGCCCCAGTAACCTGTTTGCTTAAAGTCGATGACACAACTAGCTCCGCTGACCGTGTTCTTGATCGTCATCTTTCCGCAGTGTTCGAGGTATTTGGTTCCCATCATCAGATTTCGCATGAAAGAAGATGGTTTGTTCCTGCACGAATAAATTAATACCATTATTCGTATACACTGATTTCTTTTACCATTCATACTGATCATCACCTATCTTGAGCTGTGTCGTGCCTAAGGGGATGATTTCCAAGCTTTTACCTACAGGAAATGTGAGGTTACTCGCGTGCACACTTCGCATGGGAGCGAGGTAATGCAACGACTAACCCCAAAACTTGGTCCTCCCAGCGGACGTGCCATGTAGTTCCCATCTATCTCCCTCGGCATGGTAGGCGATGACGACCGGATTGTGCGAAACCTTTTCCGCAATAAACTTCATCCGAACATCTTCGAATGTTTCCGCAAGCATCGGATTGCTGACAAGAACTTTAATGTAACTTCCCATTCATAACAGGTACCACTTACAACCCTTTCCTTCCGGAGCGATGCCTCGTGTGCGCGTAGCTGGATATTGCGAACGCTGCAACAAAACACATTCGTTCGACCGGCTCATTAGCTTCAGCTGCTTGTTGCAGTAATTCGTGGTACTCCAGTTCCTCGGCTGTTCGTTGTAAGAGAGTCAAAGGCTCGTTGAAAGACACAGGGAATGCTATGGTTGATAGATCCTAGAGGCAGAGGTCTCAATTCATCACAAAGTGAAGTAACCACAACATACCTTGCCGACATTCTTTTTTAGCATAGCGAATAAACTACCTTCATCACCCACGGGCCCCGAAGGAAGATGAGTTCGCCTGACAATTTGACGCGCATGTAAAGCGGAATCATCATCTCGGACGGTTTGCAACGGTATATGGTTCTCCTCGTCGCTGGATGCGCTTCCGTACTCATCTAGGCTCGAATTCCCGGATCGCAACGCAAGCCGTGCTTTCTCTTCCTCAAGTGATGGGTCCTCGAGCAAAAATTCTTCTCCGATATTATCTTCCGCGTCGAACCATTCAACAAGCGCACCATCACTCAAATCCGTCATGGATGATATCCTATTTGATTGATGGCTCAACGAAGCGGAGAAACCGGATGCAGACAGAAGCTCATCGGTTTTCTCCTCAGCAGGCTTCGGTAGCGGCATCGTCGGTGGCAGTGTGTCATTTTGCACTGCATAGAGTGACCTTAGTAGAGCAGCGTGCTGGGACTTGAGGGACTCGAGTACGATTTGAACACGTTGAAGGTGGATGTTGACGCTAGTGTCTGGATTGGGACGAATCGAAGTGCCGTCTTCATGAGTGACATGGGGTCCAGCTGTCAGATAGGTTCAGTATTCCAGCGTCCTTGATGCAAGCTGAAACCTACATTTTTTGAATTTACTGAAAACCGAGCCAACGTCCCTGTGATTGTTAGATTTCTCCTTGTCCGACTTGGACTTGAGAGGACTGGAATTCTTCTTAAAGCCGTCTTCGGTATGAAGTGCTGTGATCGCGACTTCCAACTCAGTAATGGTCTGCGAGTGGTGAAGATCGCATGCTTGTGAACAAATTAGTGTACATACCGACCCCATGTCTTCAGCAATGGCACTAGATTTGTTCCGTTGAGAATGAGTCAGCCTGGGAGTTAACGCACTTGACCGGCGGCCATCTGTTAGTACGATGAATTTCCTGCTTGAAATTGTTCACACAGGATGACAGAATGATCTGTACGCTCTGCTCGCCTGAAAGCGGTCATCCATGCGTTGAAGTCCTCTGAACTGAGACATTTGATGTGAAACGTGGCAGTACTTGAATCTAGATGAATGTCCTTGCGCCCCACGACGGTGGAGAGCGCGGCATGGGGTAGGAATATTCGATCGCGAACAGGGTGTTTGGGGTCTAATGAATAGGACAATGTGCCTGACTGGTGCAGGACGAAATAGCGGCGCGCGAACCCTGCAGACGCGGTGGGTCCTGGAATCTGCAACGTCAGGACTCGAGCTGCGTACCCTGCATCTTTTTCCTCCTCTTTTTGAGTAACCATCCTTGGCAAACGATGTCCTGGTCCAAATGGGCGAATGGATCTTGGAGATTGGGGAGGGCCATAGTGAGATGAAGATGGTACACTGGTGTGCTGAATCCACGCCAGCCAATACTCGACACACGGTCGAGCCAGCGTGTCTGCCGTTAGCCGTTACGGCGCCTTACGCGCGACAATGCTCGGAGACAATAAAATCAGCCGTGCCAGTGATGGGCCACGAGCGTGTAGTCTCGTAGTACTGGACTCGCTGAAGAATTGACATTTTTGAACGCATTTTCTCTCGCTGACCGACGTGTATTCCGCTCACCCCGTAGTAAAGCTGGGACGAGCAGGTGGTGACGGTCGAGTCAGCATGGGAGCAAACTTGGGTCCGTATCTCACGCTCCGATCCTTAATCTAATCCATCGGACACCTCCATCCGCCCCGTCTTCCACCTTCACCATATCCCTCACAATGTCTGCACCAACGTACGTCTCCTCTCCCCCCACTGTCCTTTATCACCCCTAACCAGTCCTCAATCCAGTGGTGATATCGGCCTCATCGGCCTCGCCGTCATGGTGCGTATCTCCTCTTCCGCCCTCCACCCAGCGATCTTGAATGTCTGCTATAGGGTCAAAATTTGATTTTGAACATGAACGACAAAGGCTTCACCGTCGTTGCGTACAACCGCACGATCAGCAAAGTCGACGACTTCCTCGCCAACGAGGCCAAGGGTATGCGGTGATATCATACTCCCTTAACTCCCCTTTTATCTTTCTCTCCCCAAGGCACCAAGGTCCAAGGCGCACATTCCATTCAAGAGCTCGTCGCAAAGCTCAAGCGTCCGCGCAAGATCATCCTCCTTGTCAAGGCTGGCCCTGCAGTTGACAGCTTCATCTCCCAGCTCGAGCCCTACCTTGAGGAAGGCGACATCATCATCGATGGTGGTAATTCACATTACCCTGACTCCATCCGCCGCACAAAAGAACTCGAGGCAAAGGGCCTCCTCTTTGTTGGCTCCGGTGTTTCCGGTGGTGAGGAAGGTGCTCGTTACGGACCTTCCCTTATGCCCGGTGGTTCTACCGATGCATGGCCCGCCATCAAACAGATCTTCCAGGCTACTGCCGCTCAGGTCAACGGAGATCCCTGCTGTGACTGGGTCGGTGAGACCGGCTCCGGACACTATGTCAAGATGGTGCACAATGGTATATCATTCTACCTTCCCTTTTACTTTCTTGAAACTCAGATTCAATCGCAGGTATCGAATATGGTGACATGCAGTTGATTGCAGAGGCCTACGACATCCTCAAGCGTGGCCTTGGCCTTCACGAGCGAGAGATTGCAGATATATTTGAGAGCTGGAACAAGGGTGTCCTCGACTCCTTCCTCATTGAGATCACCGCAAATATCTTAAAGTTCAATGACGATGACGGTGTCCCCCTCGTCACCAAGATCTTGGACCAAGCCGGACAGAAAGGCACTGGCAAATGGACAGCCATTGCTGCTCTTGACGCTGGCACCGCCGGTATGTCGCACTATCCCACGAAGATATGACTTGATAACAAACATGGTGCAATCGTACAGTTACCTTGATCGGTGAGGCTGTGTTCGCACGTTGCTTGTCCGCTATCAAGGAAGAGCGTGCGCGCGCAAGCAAGGTCATTGCTGGTCCGCAGAAGGAGCCTTTCCGCGGCGACAAGCAGCAATTTATCGATGATCTCGAACAGGCTCTCTACGCTTCCAAGATCATCTCATACACGCAAGGCTTCATGCTTATGAGGGAGACTGCCAAGGAGGTTCGTGATGTGCTTCAGAGAGAGGCGAATTTACTAACGTACGGCGCAGTTGAGCTGGAACCTGAACTATGCTGGCATTGCCCGCATGTGGCGTGGTGGGTGCATTATCAAGGTTAGTCGATGCATCACATGTCATAGCCCAATTCTCTGATGCGTATGTATTTCAAGAGTGTCTTCCTTGGTGATATCACTTCTGCATACGAAAAGAATCCGCAACTCGAATCCCTTCTCTTCGATGACTTCTTTAACAAGGGTATGTTTGGCTAATTGCATACTCTCTCAGCAATACTCATCCTATTCTGTAGCTGTCCACAAGGCACAACCCGGTTGGAGACGTATTATTGCTCAGGCTGTTCTCTGGGGAATAGCGGCCCCTGCCTTTAGCACTGCTCTTGCCTTCTTCGATGGCTATAGGAGTGAAATCGTCCCCGCTAACCTCCTTCAGGCGCAGGTGCGTGTTGCATCTGCGTGATGCTACCTTTCACTAACCCAGGGCGTCCTTTAAAGCGTGACTACTTCGGTGCACACACCTTCCGTGTCCTTCCTGGAAAGGAAAACGCAAAACTCAAGAAAGGCGAAGACATTCGTACGTTTCAAATGATCGCCAACTTGCCCATGCACATATTCACAATACTATTCAGACATCAACTGGACTGGTCGCGGTGGAAACGTATCTTCCACCACATACTCTGCCTAAACACGACGTCCATGCTAGCCTTGTATGCCTATAGATTCTACGTGTACCCTAGGGGCTTTTTGCCACACTGCGATTGTAACCGGGCGGACGTACGATACAGATTGCTTTGTTATGATGTCAGAATAAAATGAAGTTTCGCTATTAGCCTACAGTGAAACCGTGCTTGTTTCCTTCCAAGCAATGCTATAGATATCGATCGATCGTCCTGTACACTGCGAACCGTGCCAACAGCATCGCTTTCGGCAATCCGGACGCAGATCCAATGCTTTCAGCGTGACTCGGAGTCTCGGAGTGGTGGAGCTTATAATTTCACCTCATTCATGCTGTCTCGATGTGCGGGATCTTCTGCTCCTTACGCACGTCCTATAAACAGGAGTATACTTCTGCAGATGAAGATGCTTTCCGTATCATGTCTGATAAATTAAAGCGTGCAAACGCAGCTCGAGGTGGGCCCGTTACGCACCCAGACACACAATCTGAAGTACCTTCGAACCTTGAAAATTGGATGTGTTAGGTCCAGATGCGCGACACGGAACATCCATTGGCTTTCCACCTTGCAACGCGGCAGGTAGCTCCGACTCCGAGATATCGAGAGGGCATATCTTGGAATTCTATGCCTCAGAGCTCCGGCTGAGAGGTAATGCACCGATCGTGCAACCTCATATGGAGGGTGGGGACGTATTATGCTGGAATGGAGAGGTACGTCAATCAGTCATGAACGTCATCCGAGTCGGTGCTGATCGCAGCCTCCACGTCTTTACTGCCATTCGCGTAGGTCTTCGAAGGTCTGGAGGTATGAACTAACCGCACGAACTTTTTATTACCAAGGCTGACCATCCAAAGATCGGTCCCGCCGAGAATGACGGACAGAAAGTCTTTGAACGGTTTCGGGCTGCAATAGAGCCGTTTTCGATCTCAGAGATCATCGGAAACATCGAGGGACCGTAGGTCATTCAGCCCATCCTTGAGCGCGTTTACTCACTCTCTCATAACCAGATACGTGTTCATATTTTACCAGGTCTGCCCCATAGCTAGTCGCCAATTCTAGATTGTCTTATCCTCTGCAGGGGTCGTCAAAGAAGTTGTATTTTGCACGCGATCCCCTTGGTCGGCGATCGTTGTTAATACACAAGCCTACTTTGACCAATCCAATCTTCCTACTTGCGTCAGTCTCGGCTGGCGATGACGATGCATATGAATTCGAGGAGCTCTCTACTGACGGGATATTTGGCCTCGATCTCGGTACACTTCGTGAGCCTGAAAATGTATGCGTCTCTGACTTGCTTCCCCCTGAATCTAATTAAATGCAGTTTGTGACTAACTTCCACAGCAATTTCGTTGTCATACCCCGGGCAAGTGGTGAACACATGGGATTCGTATGTAAACGTCCGTCAGAGAGATTTTCCATTCATCCCTTCACCGGTGATAGGGTGTGATCAGGAAGGTCAATCAATCGTTACCACCCGATAACCTCCCAAGAATACAAGGCCTTGATGCAATTTCCCTCCCTACACCCCTTCTAGAGGCCATGGAACAACTCATTTATCAGCTCGATAGAAGTGTGATGTTGCGCGTAAGAGACATACCACAAGCACCGGGGGGCGGAGGCAATGCGAAGGTAGCCGTCCTTTTCAGTGGAGGAATTGACTCCACGATGCTAGCCTTCCTTGCACATCGGTATGGAGATACGTATACAGACTTGATAAGTTGCTCATGATATTCCGGTGGTCAGACACATTTCGCTGGACGAACCGATCGACCTGCTCAACGTGGCTTTTGAGAACCCACGTAAAATACAATTGCAGCTGGATGGCAACATTGGAGCGCTTCCTAAAAAGAAGAGAAAACAACATTCGAAGACGGTGGAAACTGATTCAAGTGGTAATACCGACAAGGAATTGTCGTCCTATATGGTTCCAGATAGGGTAACAGGCCTTCAAGAAGTGGAGGAACTCAGGAGACTATGTCCGGGAAGAGTATGGAACTTCGTAAGTCTCGCCACCGAAAGCTACACTTTGTGGGTGTTGAATACACTTCAAGGTTGAGGTTGACGTTCCGTACAAGGTAAATGCGGAGATGGCTGAGAGGATTGCGTTTCTCACAGTGATAAGAAACAGGATAGTCGAGCTGCGAGATCAGCGGTCGAGGCAATGATGTATCCCAGCAAGACTGTGATGGACCTCGTGCGTACAAAAATTATTCTTCTACCTGAGTGTTGTCTCATGCTCAGTGACAGAGTCTTGCTTTAGCCCTATACTTCGCTTCACGAGGTATAGGTCGTGTGCGCGACACTCCGACCTCGAGATATAGACTATACACGAGTCCCGCAAAAGTCCTTGTCAGTGGACTGGGATCAGATGAGATGCTTGGGGGGTATAGCCGACACCGGAGCGTTTTTACAGCAAGGGGTTGGCAGGGCGTGATCGACGAGGTGCGTCCTGCTAACTCACCTTTTGTTCGTCCCGTGAACGTCTTCGCTCTCCAGCTCCAACTTGAGCTCGATCGCATCCCCACACGCAATCTGGGGCGTGATGACCGGATTATATCTTCGCACGGCAAAGAAACAAGACACCCATTTCTCTCGCTTTCTGTCGTGTCGTTCCTTGCAGGACTCCCGGTGCATCTAAAGCTGGACCCGCGGATGGATATCGGAATCGGTGATAAGATATTATTGAGGCTCGCAGCGAGAAAGGTGGGGCTTGTGGAGGCGAGTGTGAGGAAAAAACGAGCGATGCAGTTTGGAAGCCATTCTGCGCGCATGGAAGGGGGTGAGGTGGATAGAAGAGGAGACTCTATGATTAAGTCTGAGAACTAAGTACACGATCGTCGGCTTTTCGGCAAGACACTGTTGTTTACCCAATGTTTGTTGACCCTAACCTTGGCCAAAACTGCCACACCATCTGTTCTCCTTCATGGCTTTTCCACAAACTGCAACTCGTGTGCTGGGTAACTTGACCGTTTGAACTGTGGAAATGAACAAGCTCACGCCCCCTGTTCGCAGTGCCATTGGGCATTGCATTCGCAGCCGTGCAAGCCAGTATCTATGATGTGCCTGGAGGTTTCCGAGCCGTCATGTTTGATCGCTTCTCTGGTGTAAAAGACAAGGTATGCCCTTTTTTCTTCTTTCGTCTGTGATCAGGGGCACAAAGCGACACTGTCAGGCCACGGGCGAAGGAACCCATCTCTTGGTGCCTTGGCTGCAGAGGGCTATTCTGTACGACTGCCGCACCAAGCCTAGAGTAAGTATCCAGCTGGTGTTCGTCGTTGACATTATTGACGAATCGTGAACTCAGAATATCTCGACCACGACGGGTTCGAAGGACTTGCAAATGGTTTCAATAACATTGCGCGTGCTTTCGCGGCCGGACACAGACCACCTGCCAAAGATTTACCAGAGCTTGGGCTTGGACTACGACGAACGTGTTCTTCCCTCTATTGGCAATGAAGTATTGAAGGCCATTGTCGCACAATTCGACGCAGCCGAGTTGATTACGCAACGAGAGGTGGTGTCGTCAAGAATAAGAGCGGACCTTTTGCAGCGTGCAGGCGAATTCAACCTTAAGCTGGAAGATGTGTCAATCACACATTTGACGTTTGGAAAAGTGGGTCCCCTTGAGGCAAGACAAAACTGTAAGGACTGATATCTCTTTTTTAGGAGTTTACACAGGTTTGTGGACAATGACAATGGAGAGGGACGATCTGAGTCGGAAACTTTCTAGGCTGTCGAAGCCAAACAAATAGCACAACAAGGTATGCCGGACTAGACTGGTTGGGTGTGACATGCTGACGCGGGGACAGATGCTGAACGAGCCAAGTTCATCGTGGAGAAGGTGAGCATACTGGGCTGGTGCAGAGCGTGTTGCTGAGGGGACCGTAGGCCGAGCAAGAGCGACAAGCGGCTGTGATCCGTGCGGAAGGGGAGGCCGAGGCAGCGGCGACGGTATCGAAGGCGTTGGAGAAGGCGGGAGATGCGTTCCTTGCGCTGCGAAAGATCGAGGCGAGCAAGGCAATTGTGCAGTCTCTGGCTGGGAACGGGAACGTGTCGTACATCCCGAGCAGTGGGGGGAATGTGCTGCTGAATGTACCGACCAAGCAGTAGATTTTGAATATTATATTGTGTCTCTGGGGATGACCGACAACTCGGTGGGAGTTGTTCCCATGAATTGTGGCTGTGTTTCTGTACGTAGGTTTGACTTGATCGCTGCGTTCGAGGGAGTGAGCGAAACTTTTCCTGTCCTCTCTCTCTCTCTGTGTTCTCTGTGTTCTCTTTTTCTCATTTTATCTCTATTTCTCCTTTCCGTCTGTCTTTTTCTATCTCTCATCTCTCCCCGTCTCGTCCTTCGCTGCCTCAAATTATCTCTTTTCCTCCTGTGCGTACCCTTCTTCTCATCCGTCCCACTCACACTCCATTTCCTTCACTAGATTCTGTCTCTCTATTAAGTCATGAACCCTATAGGCATGGGTGGCCCAGCCGAGGCTCCAGTATGTTCCCCTTCCCCCTCCCCCCTCCCCACTTGACCTCCTCCAACAGAGGCGGGCTCATCTCTACGTCGGCAACCTGAGCCCTCGGGTCACCGAGTACATGCTCACTGAAATCTTTGCCGTCGCTGGCCCAGTCCAGCATGTCAAAATCATCCCAGACCGTAACTACCAGCATGGTGGCCTCAACTATGGCTTCGTCGAGTACCTTGACATGCGCGCTGCCGAGACCGCTCTACAAACTCTTAATGGTCGAAAAATTTTTGACACAGAGATTCGTGTCAACTGGGCTTACCAGGGCCAGCAAAACAAGGAGGACACCACCGGCCATTATCACGTCTTCGTCGGCGATCTCTCCCCAGAGGTCAACGACGAGGTTCTCGGCAAGGCTTTTAGCGCTTTTGGCACCTTATCCGATGCTCGCGTGATGTGGGATATGAATTCCGGCAAATCTCGTGGTTACGGCTTTCTGGCATTTAGGGATAAGACAGACGCTGAGCAGGCCATTGCTACCATGAACGGAGAATGGCTTGGCTCGCGCGCCATCCGTGTCAACTGGGCAAATCAAAAAACTCAGGGAGGGGCCGTCCCTCCTCCTCGTCCCACTGGAACCCTCGGTACTGCACCTGCACCAATCAATTTCCAGGGTGGACCCCTCTCCTACGAGGCCGTCGTCCAGCAAACACCTTCTTACAACACTACTGTTTATGTCGGTAACTTGGTACCCTACTGCACCCAAGCAGACCTCATTCCGTTGTTCCAATCTATCGGCTATCTTTCCGAGATTCGCATGCAAGCTGATCGTGGCTTTGCGTTCGTCAAGCTTGACACACACGAGCATGCCGCTATGGCGATCGTTCAGCTGCAAGGCCAGATGGTGCATGGCAGGCCGATCAAGTGTAGTTGGGGCAAGGATAGGGCTGATGGTGCGACTGTGCAACCTAGTGCCATGAGCCCTTCTCCTACTGCGACACCGTATGGCAATATGGTGAGCCAAGTTAGTTCGACCTTTTGTTTGTTTGTTTGTTTCATCCATCTCATTTCCGTGTTTTCAAAGCCCATGTACGGCATGCCGCAGCCCAACACCTACGGACAGTACGGCTTTGGCGCATACGCTGGGTTCCCGAACCAGCAAGCGGGCGCCGCTAATCCCGCAAGCCCGGGCATGCCGCAGGCTGCTGCTGGCGCCGTCGGCACTGGGCTTGGAGCTAGTCAGCCAGGTGCGACAGATGTATCTGTCGCAGCCGGCGCTGCCGCCCCGGGTGCTCAGGCCCAATGGCCTACTGGGGACCCTAGTTCGTACTATTCCAACTACTGGGGTGGTAAGGTTCTATGAAGACTTGGTGGATCTAGCTGACGATTATGTGTAGGATATTACAGCCAACAAGCTTCCCAGCCGGGCACAGAGGGCCAGGGTGCTTGAAATTTTTGCTACTTTGCATCGTTATATTCTTCCGATTCATTCGTCGGCATGCTCTCGTGACTGTAGCCATGAAATTGCTCCTAGAGTTAAACAGCTCGTTTCCTCTACAGTTTGTTCCTTTCTTAACTCTGCAGAATTCCGATCAAAACAGAAGAAAGAAGTTATGTATGGTATCCCCTGAACTGTCATCCATACTTTGTCTTCCTGCCTTGTTCATTATCTCCATCTGTCGCACTACCACCCCGATCTCGTATCTTCTTGTTCTCTCGAGGTTAACGCGTCTCAGCTTTCGTCTGGTCTCTGCACAACTCAGTTTACTTTTCTTTATATATCCTCTGTAGAGGATGGTTCTCCATCCGAAATGTTGCTCATTTGTGTGCGATCATGATACGAGGGTATGGTATGGGGTAGTACAAAACAGCAGAGGAACATCTACTTATCCACGATTAGCCATTCGGACTCTGATCCTGATTCGTCTGTGGCCGAGATCTCTGCCCATCCGTCGTCGTCAACTCGGTCGATTCCCCCAGACGCACCCCGTTTCCCGATGCCGTGCCAGGGGGAGGTGCTTGTGGCCCGTCCGTACCGCGCCAGTTAACAACAGCCTGGTGTCGGGAGCGCATGTCTTCGTAAAAGTCCATCGCTTCATTCATCTTGTTAGCCTGGACCTGCTTGTCATCGAGCCAGCGTTGGAGGAGCTTGGCGTTGTCTTTTGTGAGGGTCTGGTTACGCTCCTCGATCTGACCGAGTTCCAGCTGAAGCGTGTTTATCTCATCGTGAAGAACCTATCAAAGTGACATCATGTATCACATTGGAGACGGTGAATCAGGAGCTTACTTGTGCTGTGCGATCCTTCTCTATCATCAGCTCATTGTGTTGATCGACCTTTCTTCGTAGACGGTCGATTTCGTCTCGTGCTTTGCGGAGATTTTCTGATTCGATGCGAGAGAGCTCCTCTTTTTCGCGGAGAGTCTCGTTCATTGCGAGAAGGCGCTGGGCGTTCTGGCCTTGTGTCTTGTACACTGATGCGAGTTCGTCCCGGAGGGAAGATATCTGAGACTCGAGGGATGCCATGTAAGCTGCGCGTACGGGGTTCCTACACGGACGAGGATGTAGGTGAGTGAGGGTGGCAGGAGAGGGATGACATACTCTTCTCCGGACGCGGTGCCGGGTATGTATACTGTTGAGCTGGATGGATTGGCACGGACCGAACCCACTGCCTTGAGGAGGGACGCATTGCGTTCCTTGAGGAGCTTGGTCTGCTGTGCTAGTCTGCGGTCTACTTGGATGAGTAGGGCCAGAGAATGAAGAGGAAGGAAGTACGGACATTGTTCGATGATCGATGCGAACGCGTTCTGCTTGACATTGCGTTCTGCGAGACGAAGGCGTATCTGCTCCTGCCAGGAGGGTTCTGCCATTGTTGAGAAATAAGCATAAATTAGGGTTAGGGTTAGAATATCTATACATCGGCAATTTGCGAGTAATATTCTCACGGAAAGTAACGTTTGTACTCGTCCAAGCTTATTTCCTCTCCCTTCAACAATGGGCGTCGTGAGCAGCTGTTGCGAGTCCTGTTGTACGTCTCCCGCCCATGTCACCCGCTCGTCCTAGCTGAATATCACCCTCTCCCAGTCCGTTCACGTAGATCTCAACAATACGAACCCCTCCTTTTAGAAAACGAACGTGAAGCGGTCGCCGACCTCCTCCAGTACCTCGAGAGTATGCTCTCGATCCATTCATCCTTCCCCCATTTCCTAATTTCCCATCTCACAGATCGCACCACCACCAATTTCTTCCAGGGATCTCCCCTCACCGCCCTCACCACTCTCTCTTTCTCTGACAATGTTGACCTCCAACGTAGTGCCGCACTCGCTTTCGCCGAGATAACAGAGAAGGAAGTCCGCCCCGTCGGTCGCGACACGCTCGATCCCATTCTCTTTCTCCTCTCCAGTCAAGACACCGAGGTTCAACGTGCAGCCAGTGCTGCTCTTGGTAATTTGGCAGTAAACAGTATGTTCCGCTCGTGTTTCTTGCGTACAACCCATGTGGATCATTTCCCTCCAGCTGACAACAAACTCCTCATTGTCAAACTCGGCGGCCTCGAACCCCTCATTAGACAGATGCTCAGTCCAAATGTAGAAGTCCAATGCAACGCCGTTGGCTGCGTAACGAATCTTGCAACGCATGGTGTGTATTTACGCCCTGACAATGTCTCTTCTCTGATGGTTTGCCTCACTTCCCATCCTCATTCCTCTCCACGTGCAGACGACAACAAGACAAAGATCGCAAAATCCGGCGCTCTCGTCCCGCTCACTCGCCTTGCACGCTCCAAGGACATGCGAGTTCAGCGCAATGCCACCGGTGCTCTCCTCAACATGACGCATTCGGGTGCGTGATCTAATCCGACAATAGTTCTAGCATCCCACAATGCTGAGGTTCCTCGCGTAGATGAAAACCGGCAGCAGCTCGTCAATGCAGGTGCTATCCCTGTATTGGTCAGTCTTTTAAACTCGATGGACACAGACGTACAATATTACTGCACTACGGCACTCAGCAATATCGCCGTCGATGGCGCAAATCGCAAGAAACTTGCTCAAACCGAACCTAAATTGGTTACAAGTCTTGTTGCGCTTATGGATAGTCCCTCTCTCAAGGTGCAATGCCAAGCCGCATTGGCACTCCGGAATCTTGCTAGTGATGGTAATTCCACATCCTGCATAATCCACGCGGCCACTGATCCTCGAACATTGTTGCAGAGAAATATCAGCTGGAGATTGTAAAAGCTGATGGTCTCAATTCCCTTTTACGCCTTCTGCAATCAACTTATCTCCCCCTTATCCTGTCGTCTGCTGCCTGTGTCCGCAATGTCTCGATCCATCCACAGAACGAGTCGCCGATCATCGAATCCGGGTTTCTTCAACCTTTGATTAACCTCCTTTCCTTCAAAGACAATGAAGAAGTTCAATGTCACGCCATTTCTACACTTCGTAATCTCGCTGCTAGTTCAGAGAAGAACAAGTTGGCGATTGTCAAGGCTGGGGCTGTACAATCCATCAAAGAACTCGTTCTCGAAGTGCCGATGAACGTGCAGAGCGAGATGACGGCGTGCGTTGCTGTTTTGGCCTTGAGTGGTAGGTGATGTCTCCACGACGGGACGACAAAAGTTGACTCTCTGTAGATGAACTCAAGGGTCAGCTTTTGGAGATGGGCATATGCGAAGTCCTCATTCCTCTGACGAATTCGCCTAGTTCCGAGGTGCAGGGCAATAGCGCTGCGGCCCTCGGCAACCTGTCCTCCAAGGGTATGCTCACCATGCGTCGTTGAACTATGTTTTATGACTCTTTTACAGACGGGCGGACGGCTACAGACGACTACTCGGCATTTAACGACGTCTGGGACAAACCCGATGGCGGAATGCATCGATACCTGTATAACTTCCTGACAAGCCCAGACGCGACGTTCCAACACATTGCTGTGTGGACGATTGTGCAGTTGCTAGAGTCTGGAGGCATGGCATTGGTTCATGTTCGGATCATGTTGACTGATCATTCTCTCTAGATCCGCAATTGATCAGCAACATACGGAATTCTGGTTTGTTGAACCCTCCCATCCGCCAGCTTGCATCGTCACGGACGCCAACACCCACCTCCTCTATCGGTACACCTCGCTCACATCATTCTGCTTCACATTCGTACGCCGATACAGAGGCAGGTGAGGGGCAGGGGGAGATACAGTTGCTTGCGAGGCGCATCCTCGAGTTTGTAGACGGTGACGTCGATAGTGGCCTACCGCAAAGCGCAGCTGGTTCGCACATTGGAGGGTCGTCACTAGGGAGTTCGAATGGCAGGGAACACGAGGAGCTCAGGAGAAGCGTGCGGGAAGCATTCTCTGGATCGCACCACTAAAGGACATTTGGAGCCAAAAGTGGATTTCCCTTTTTTGTTATATTTTATGGTGTTTTGCTCGGATGTTTTTCTTGATATTACATAATTACATTGGACTTTTTCCCCTGGCAGTGGGTTCTCTTCAATTGTTCGACTCTTGTATAACAAGCGAGACAATGCAACGATGGACATTCAAGTAACAGCGGGTAGTGATCCCTCATCCATCCATCTCGCTGGAGAGCTGGCCACACGGCGATCACTTGGACCAACCCCGTTGCCTCGTGTTCTCCCTCGCCGCGCGACTTCCGCTCACGTTCCTTCCTTGACCACCATCTCCCAGGCCGCATTCAAGGGCATTGCCTTGCCCGTCCTAGATAAGGATTTCAGTGCGTTGTCCTCTTGCTATCATCCCGTCGTCCCCGAAACGAGTTCCGAAGTGTTCCTCCTCTTTCCCTCTCGGCTTTCCGCATTCATTCCCAGCCTACTTGGCAGTCTCTGGGCTCCCTGTTATTTCCGTGCATCGTATCCCGCGATACTAATCTTAATCCTAGGAGTCGTAGACGACCTCTGCTTGTCCACTATTAGACGATCGTGGAGCCAAAGGCTACGCCGAGGTGTCTTCCATTTATCGGGTTTCGTTGACCGAACCCTACGAACCGCAGTCACTTCTTTTCGGATTCTCAACCCCAGTCGCCTTCTGTACACTCTGTCTCCTTTCCCTGCCTTTCCGACCTTTTGGCGACTACGCTAGTCTCCCACACGACCCATCGCAGCTCGATCAAGCACCTTTCATCACATCGCTCGTAAAATTTATCCTGCAGAAACGATGCACGCATCCGCGTTTCTCACTCTTACGCTCTCCTCCACTTTCATCCTCTTTCCATCACTCACAGCTGCCCGCAACTCATTCTTATCTCATGCACACAAGGTTGCCGTTAAGCACAGTTCCAGCCTAGCACGCGATCTTCGTATAGCTTTCGGTGGTGTGCTCGTTGCGCAGCCTGGTTCTCCGCCGACCCAGAATGTGTACTGTGTCTCAAATGGTGGCGGTGGCGTCATCGTGTCCAGCGGAAACGGGAGCTCTTCCTCTGTGAATGCCACGTCTACAGCAAGCGGTTCTCACCCCGCTACTACTTCTGTCCCGTCTTCACCTTGGAAACCAATCGCTACATATTCGGGTTCCACTTTCTTCGATGGCTGGACCTTTTTCACCGCCGCCGATCCGACTAACGGAAACGTCCAATACGTGGATCAAGGCACAGCTCAAAGTGCTGGGCTCGTCGGAATCAATAATGCAGGGAACGCGGTGATGGGGGTGGAGACAACACCTACCGTGCAGACTAATAGACGGAGCGTGAGGATTACCACAAATTTGACGTTCACGGAAGGTTTGGTGATTCTGGACGCCGTGCATATGCCCACAGGGTGTGGGACGTGGCCTGGTGGATATCACTTCCTTTGCTTTCATAAATCGCACTGGAACTAATACTCGACTGTGTATTACAGCGTTCTGGACGAACGGACCCAATTGGCCTAATGACGGCGAGATTGATATCGTGGAAGGTGTCAACAACTACACGGATAACCAAGCTACGATCCACACCGGTGTTGGGTGCAGCATCTCTACCTCCAATTCGACTCTGCTAGACATCACAGGCACTGTTGTAGGAGGGACTGATTGTTCTGCTGTGCAGTCAAACAATACCGGGTGCGGCATGCGCTCCTCTATCACTACTAGCTTTGGTAGCGGTTTCAACTCGGTCGGCGGTGGTGTTTATGCTAGTGAGTGAGTTGCACTCGTCTGGTAGGTGACACTAATGACTTCGGGACAGTGTATTGGGACAACAACGTGGGCATTAAAGTATGGTATTTTCAGAGGGGTTCGATACCCAACGATATCACAGCTGGTGCACCACAACCGCAGAACTGGCCAACCCCTATGGCATTTTGGGCCAACTCGAATCTTTGTAATATCTCCAACATGTTTAAGGACCATAGCGCGATCTTTGATACTACGCTTTGGTACGTGCATCGTCTTCTTTCAGCGGAAGGGTCATCGTAATCAACAGCGTACAGCGGTGATTGGGCCGAAGGTGTCTGGGGTGGCACTGGTGTGCCCGGACAATCGGTCAGTTGTCAGCAGCAAACTGGATTTGCGACATGCGCACAGTTCGTACAAGCGAGCGGTGCATCATTCAATGAAGCTTGTGAGTCAATCCACCTTGGTTTACATTTCGACACTCAGCAGATCACTTGGACAGACTGGGAAGTATCCAGCGTCAAGATATACCAGGATACCTCATCCTCATAATTGTGACATCGTTCTTTAGATGAGATTAGATGTAGTCATGCACGAATAGAAGAACACACTCATTGAGTACGGTGTATCTCATGGAAACTGGACATATGTATTATGGTATTATTTGAACCCCTCCACCTGGAATGATTACTATTATATTGTGGGGTGTCAACTTTGGCCTGAATTCGCGCCAGCGTTTCAGAGTTCCAATTGAAAACATCGTTGAAAGGTGCTATCCAAGCAATCACCTGTACAAGATACACTCCCGCAGGTTGAATAGGTCACATTCCAATTTACGATCTCCCACCCTTCTTCTTCTTATTTACTACTTTGAACCCCCACTCCTGTTGTACGGGCTTCGGTTGTGTCTTTACCACATCAGCAATAGACACTGGTTTACTGCTCGGGCCCGAAGCACCTGCGGTCCCACGTCGAGTCGCGGCATCAGTCTTTCGCTTGTTGACGTATTCTGATGCGAAGCGACGGCCATCGAGGGTCGTACTATTTGCATAGATGAGATCAGAGATGATCTCGGTAGTCGACTGATCAGGGTCAAGAGGAAAAGAGAGCAACATTGACGTTATTTCTTCCACTGGTTTGATCGAGACATGAGACGCCACGTGTCAGCTGAAATGGGTCTCGCTCCACTTACAATTGACTGAGCTATTCAATCCTTTGAGCGATTCGCCCAGCCACTTTAAAAAATCGTGGGATGGTGTAATGGGGAAATCCTCAGCGCGCGGGGTTGCCGCCTTCACGGTTGTCGCCACTGCCTGACGGGTTGCCGTACCATTGGGGCGTAGTGTCGTTGGTGTGGGGTTGTTTGGAGAGGTGTTCGCTACTGGACGAGGCGTATTCGCTGCAGGAGTGGTGGCTTTGCCGTTGGGACCCACGGTCATCCAAGAGCCACCCGTGGCTTGCGCGCTAGGTATAACCTGCGAAATATCAGCAACCGTTCCCAGGTAGTAGGATCATTTGTATACCTTGACAGTGGTCTCTGCGTACACCCGACGTGTAGCTGCAGACGCCATGCTCTCTTTCACGGCTAGCTTCTTCCTCCTCTCTTCTTCCTCCTGAATCTCCTTCATGGTCTTCTTGGTTGTAGGTACAGGGGTTGCGTTCGTCCATACTGGGGCTGCAGGCGTCGCAGACGTGGGGCTAATTGTCGATGTCTCCTTGGGTGGTATCAGATTTCGGGCACCCGCCTGTGACGTAGGTAAACCCCAGGAAGACGTGAATGGTTGACTCTCCTCCGAAACAGAATTGCCACTAGTAGCAGCGTTCGCACGGGCGAGCCGTTCTCGCTCCTTCTCAGCAGCCTTGCGTGCCTCAGCCTTCCTTACTTCCGCTTCTTGAATCTCCCTCAAGCTCATCGTTACACTGGTCCCCTTCAGTTTCTTGGAGTCATCTTCGACAGCCCAGACTGGCTTTGGTTGGGCAAGCGTGGGGGTAGGGGTTTGATCTCTGACTATAGTTGGAGTGGGTGGAGGTGCTACCTTGGATGCAAGAACCTGAACATCGCGCGTCGTCGACTTACGCCTTGCCTTCTGTGCTGTTGAACCCTGTGTACCCGGGGTAGGGGCCGAGGTGATGATTGGTGTGACAGGCTGAGAGGCTATAGTTGTTACACTGGCTGACACAGCATTTATTGACTCGGTCTGTGCCAGCTCAGTGCTGGGCGGAAGAGGAACGGCATCCTCCATGGGAGAAACGACGATATCATCTGCTCCCTCCTCTTCCTCCTGTTGTAGCTTGTTATGATGTCCAAGGTTGCTAAAAGTGAGACTGTTAGGGCCGGGCATTTCTCTCCAACCGTCGTCTGCGACCGGCAAGGAGGCCATCAACCAGGGCGAAGGGTCAACTGGCTGTGCCGGTTGAGGTGTCATCCATTCTGATGCCTGGGGTCGAGCGGGTGGTACGACGGGTGAAGGAGCGGCAGGGGGTTCGAAGGGCCTGGTGCGTGTAGTCCACGGCGAGGTACTATTTGGTTGTACAACAGAAGTCGGCGTCTGAGTGATATTGGGTGCTTCTGAGGTCTGTGGTAATATATCCCCGAACGGTGAAACGGATTGGCAGTGCTGTGATGCTGCATAGGGAACAGAGGGAGACTGCGAAAACTGCGTCGGTGTGCCAAACTGGGAGCCAAGACCGTTCATCATATTACTGTTGAATGACATCCCATTGGTGTCAGGTGGCTGACGTGCAACTGGGGAGTCATGATGATTACTGAGACTGCCCATACCGCTGTACGTTGTGTCGCCAAAATGCTCCTGATTAATGCTGTGGACGTGATTGCCGGGTACGGGATTCCCTAGGACGCCAGGTCCTATGCCGTTAAACCCATTGGAATATGGATGTTGTTCATCGTCATTAAAACCCTGGCTAATCTGCCCTGGCCCGGCTGACCAAGGGGAACTATCACCACTGTAAGCATTAAAAGTGTCAATGATGGGCGCCCTCCCTAGGGGATTGTTATTGAGGGCTCGTGCATCTGAAATCAAATCTTGAAAAGCTGCTCGCCCTCCAAAGGTATGACCTCCAAAGTTGGGATCGCTCGAGTGCGCGTTGCTTCCTGCTCTACCACCGTATGTAGACGGATCCGGAGAGCCGTTTCCAAACCTTCCGCCACCGAGGGACGACGAAGGAGATTCGGTAGGAGAGGAGCCATTCAAGTATGAATCTAAAGTGGTCCGTAAGGTCCGTGTTGGAACAGGCTGGTATCCATTAAACATGTTTTGTTCGTAGACCGGAGAGTAACTCTTTGGGGACTCTGCATGAATAGCAAGGCCCGGTGGACCGTTGGAGACCTGGGAGAGGAAGATCTTTCCTCCGGCTGCACGCCTTTCGAGTATTCCGACAGCAATCCAATCCGCGTCGACGTGAGTGCGCTTCGTGAGTAGGTCAGGGGTGAAGTAACCTTCATCAAACCATTTCTGCATCAAATCAGCTCGGAAGGGACCTATATTTTATTAAATCCGTCACGGCACGATTACTTGACCTCAAGGTATACTCACCTTGCACCTGACCTTGAGGGTCCAGATATGACCATTCAATATTTGCAGGATCAGTCAAACCAGGAGGGGGGCCAGATGGAATAGGATTTATCGTGGGTAGGACTCGTGGGTTTGAATTAGATTGATTCTGCGCTTCCAGACTCATACTTGCCATGCTCTGGCCAACCGCATCAAACCCCGACGAAGAGACTCGGCCGTCTGGCGTCGCGTCTGATGGAGATACGTCGGAACCAGGAGAGGAGGATTGATCCACGACGGCGGCCGGATCGCTATCGTGAGCATTGGTTGAGTGATGTCCCGCACTTTCCTCCTCTTCCTTGATCTCTGACCGCCGAGCATCCTCTTCCTTTCCTTCTCCTCGTGCTGGCACACCGCCACTAGCTCCAGTCACACTCACAGAAGGCCGTTTCCTTGACCAAGAATCACCGCTGTTAAGAACTCCGTCGAAACCAGAGCCAAAAGGGCCTATTCTATTGCGAGGGGAAGGAAGCGCGTCTCGAGGTGATGTCAATGTACCACCTTGGGTATTCGAAAGAGATAGTTTACGAGGCAGAGCAAGCGGAGGTTGATCTTTGAAGAATAAATGTCAGCGATACAAGAGTAATAAATTGCCCAGATTCACCTGTGCTATCTCTCCTCCTTCCCAGAAAAGAACCATAACGCATGGTATTGTTTGTTGCGGAGTTTGGATGGCTCAATCGTTGTCTATCGGACGGTGAGGACAACGTGTTCATTAGATCCGTTGACTGGCGCCGACGAAGTTCGGAATTAAGAGACCCAGCGAAAAGCTACATACCTCGTGTGAGTGTACGAGTTATAAGACATAATGCAAGAACATTGTCTGACCTTCTTTTCTGCCTCGCTCATTTCACGGAGACCAGCTGGCTCGTTGCCTACGTCACGGACGATGCCTTCCCAGCGTTCCACTTCGAGATTAAGACCACCCCTTCCGCCGCCCTCTTTATAGATTCTAAGCATTTCCTCTTTGGTATACCTGAATGGACGAGACTCGTCACGCTTGTCGAGTTCCTGTGTCACCGGAGTGACGAGAGCAGAGTAGGTAGATGCGCCGAGCTGCTGAGTGGCCGATGCCGCCTGTGGTGGCGGCGAGGGCGGGGGCAGTTGACGGGCTGGCGTTTGGGGCTTTGCACGCATCCACTCTGGACCAAAGTGCATAGTTGTAGTAGCGGTCATTTTAAAGAGAACTGGCTTGTTGGAAGTGTAGAAGAGTGATTTCAAAAAATCCGCTTGTGTGCAAAACTCGCGTTTAATTACACTATCCCATACCCCCGGGGTCAATTTAGGGCAGGCGATCCCGTCCCTCCCAGCCACTCATTCCCCATTAATCCGCCATCGATGCACCGGCAGCGCTAACAACCTCCTCCGTCAACATCATATCACCTAGGCAACACAATAACCCACCTTGCAGCCTACGCGCCGTTGGGATGGTATATCCAACCAGAAAGAGCACCCCGAAAATCATGCAAATCGCCGAGATATAATAGTACCCGTCCTGCTCCGTCACACATTCTCCATTGATGTCAGCACAGAGTTCTTTCCCTCGTTCCGACACACATTCAGCAGCTGGACTGCACGTTAGCCTCTTGCGCTGCGACGCGATCTGTCATACCTTTCACGAGTAGCTCTGTGTCTGCATCCTTGACTCTACAGTATGCCTCGCTGAAGTAATCCACACCTTGCGAACGGTCAGCCGGAGGCCATCTATAGTAGTGCACCAACCTTTTAGAACAAAATACTTTGGCCAAGTACCTCCCAGATTCGTGAATGTATTGAGCAGCTGTACAGATCAAAACTCCTGCGGAAGCTGCGGAAGAATCGTGATGCTCACCGTCATATAGGTCCCTCCAATTAGAGGGTCGGAGATCCTCGTGTGAAAGGCCGAGATGCCTACGAATTGAATGGTACTGATAGATTGATAAGAAAAAAAACTCTGCGATGAAAAAAAACTCACGATGAAAATCCCTGCAGAACGGTGTGTATTACCAGGTATGTGAAGAATCCATAAGATAGCGGTGGTGTTGGAAACCAATAAACAATAAGCGTGGATATCAAGGCAAGAAGCAGTCGTGGCCAAAATGCCAATATCCAGGGGCGTAATGGCTTATCACCACTTGACCATTTAGCGGCGAGCCAGCCACCAAGGATTTGAAACGGGAAGTCAATGAGGACCACAATGGCTAGGTCTTCACGACCCAATCCCTTTTCGATCATCTTCAGACTTGTGATCGACTCGTTGGCTTGGAAGCCGACTTTGGCAAAGCAATGCATGAGGATGAGAGCCTGCACATCTGCAGGGATGTCACATAAACGATACCGACCACTTGCAAATTACCAATACCTACGTTTTAATTTGCAGATGTTCCAGATGGTCTTGTAAACAGATGAGACGGTCATTTCGGAATCATCAAGCGACTCGGTCCTCTGTAATGCGATAAAAAAAACCAATACATAGCTTTTTGCAATCATACACACCTCCTTCTCGAAAAAGATGAGCCAGAAAGTGACGCCAAAGCACAGAAGGCTGCAGAACTGTAGGTACGTGCCCATGGTCAAACGCGGTATTCCCCATTTTTGACTGGGAGGGGGGGTGAGCGGACACCATATCAAAGTAAACCTGACGCACGAGAATGTCTCGCTGTTGAGGGCAAGGAATACCGTGAAAGATGCAAAATAACCAGTATTTAAACCGATCGTCTGGCAAGTGGATGCGAAAGACAGGTTTTCTTGTGATAGAAGAGTCAATGCCCAGCCGTCTACAGCAATGTCTATCACAGAGTAACGTGTCAACCAACTGGTCGCAAGGGGCAAAGATATATACCTTGCGTTGCGGAGAAGAGGACAAGGGAGGTAAATACGAACGTCAGTTCGTGTATGTTGTCTGCCGGCTGTGAAGGTTCAGGCTAAAACTAAACTAAGCAGAAGTAAAGAACGAACACGCTCAAACAATCTCTCCACGTTTCTTGAAATGTAGAGCATCATGGAACCGATTATGAGCTGCATTGGAATGATCCATGATTTGCGCCGACCGATGGAAGAAAAGAAGGTAGAGTCGACGATGGGCGACCATAACAATTTGAGAGAATACGGATAATTGGAGAGAGCAAACACTCCGAGTTGGGAATAAGATAGGTGTTCTCGTAGAATGAACGGTACGGAGCCTCGAATACCGGGTTAGGTGATGGATTGAGAG
>QFEM01012723.1:0-33069 GCA_003316205.1 Boletus bicolor
TGGCTCAGAATACACATTCCATATCAAAAGCTCAAAAACTGTTGCAATGAGATCACCATATTGAAATGGCCATATCTCAGGCGCCTCTGGGCCGAATTATATAATTCTTTGATCCATATATAGCCAGGGGTGTGGGTCACATTTCGCCCCACTACCACTAAGCGAGACTCCCACGCCCTCTGACACTATAGAGTGAACACTTCAAAATAGACAAACATTGCAACGGTTTTTAAGGTCACTGTATATATGTACAGGTGTGCACACAGACCATGCTGTGCGTGAGAGGAACTACCATAAATAGACTAATGGGAGAAGCAAGGCATGGGAAAAGAAGTAACAGAGATTAAAGGGGCTGTGTGAGAAGAGTGGAAATTAAAAGGTCATGGGTACCATGAGGTATGACATCATGGGTTCTGGACCTAGTCATGTGCTGGTTCCCACAGTCACATGCACAGATCATGTGACTGAAAAGAGAAAAGTTGAAGTCTGAAAAGTTTGAAAATGTTCATATTATAACACATGATACTCACCTGATCTTCTCATCTCCTTTTCTTATCTCCGCAGACCATGACATCATCTGTCTAGACCTCAGTCCAGACTCCCTATTGCTTATCTGTTATCTCTGACGTCATACCTCACCCATCAAATGTGGTATTCATTTCTGCTCCCTTCTTTTCATTTCCATTTACCCCTAACCCTTTTATATCTGTTTATTCCCATGACTTGCTTCTATTCTCTTGGCATTCCCATACATGTCATACCCTACACCCTCTTCCCCTATACCCTTGTATACTTTCCCATGTACTATTAGTTTACTATATATACAGCCCTTGGACACTGAAATCACTAGTTCGATTCTAGTCGTCTTTGGGACCTACTCTGCGGACTACCTCCCTGGTTTGATGCCACTAGTTTCTGCTCACCTCTTTCCATTGTTTTCTTCATTGGAGTTATCCCCCATCATCAGGTCACAAATCCTGGTACAAACTAAGCAAGAGGTTCCTTGGGCCGCCATCTCTTCAAGCTGCCACCTTATTTCTCAGCAAGTACTCTTCCTTTCTCTCTTCTTCATTACTCTGTCACCTTCCCCCTTCAGTCTTCCCTCAGTTCAGGCTTAGTTCGTAACAACATCTATGTGTTGGTTGCAAAACTGAGTTCACTGTCTGTTACAAACTAAGCCTAGACCAAGGGAAGACTGAAGGGGGAAAGGTGAAGGAGTAATGAAGGAAGAGAAAAGGTAGAGAACTTGCTGAGGAATGAGGCAGCAGCTTGAAAGGCAGTGGCTCGAGAAAACCTCTTGCTTAGTCCATACTGGGATTTGACGACCCGATGATGGGAGATGACTCTGACAGATAAAACAATGGAAGTGAGGTGAGTTGACACCAATGGAGTCTAACCAGGGAGGTAATCCGCAGAGTAGGTCCCAAAGATGACTAGAATCGAACTAGCAATCCTAGTGTCTTAGGGCCGTATATATAAGGATCTACTAGTACATGGGAATAGAAGTACAAGGGTATAGGGTTAAGGCTGTGAGGTATGACATGCGTGAGAGAACCGAGGAGATGGAAGCATATCATGGGAAGAAACAGATATAATGAGATAGGGGTAAACAGAGAAAAAGAGAAGGTAGCGGAGATGAACACCACATGTGATGTGGAAGGTATGATGTCAGTGATAGGTGATAAGAGATAGGACCAGACCGGGATCTGGACCTATGACATCATGGTCTATGGAGATAAGGAAAGGAGATAAGAAGATCAGGTAAGTATCATGTGACAGGAAGAGCGGAAGGTCACATGATAGGGAAGGTAGAATCACCTGATAAAAGAGTGTGATCATGGGAAAAGTCACATGATGTGAAAATGGAGGAAAAAGCAAGGAGTTATAACACTGTCGTACTCCTGGTATGTGTAGTGTTATTTTCACTCAATGATACATCATGACTCAACTTACCTATAACATTTTAGCAATCCACTTATGTGCATTGGCAAAAAAAAGCTAAACATCACATGAGACTGTTTTCAGGTGTGGTAAGTAGTATTCAGGTTGCCTTGTTTTCATCAAACACTAAAACCCCCAGTCACTGATAATGTCAAATGAATGCAGGTCTTTTGAAATCCAGTGGACAATTTCTACCCTGGGTACCAATGTGATCAGTCAATGCCAATACCCACATGATGCAAATACAAGTGTGCATTGTGTCTTAGTTCAAGTATGCTGTCTGTGCATGTAATTAACACCTCCTTTCCCCTTCCACTCAAAGGCAACTGATATTGTTCCATTTTTAGTATGATCTTTGATAGCTTTCTGTGCAATTTCAAGGTCCTTGGCATCACCAACTTCATTCAATATGATTTCACCCTAGCACAGGCAGATGTACTTGCACATGTTACCTGTCAACATCCTGTCACTTTTGTCAAGGTAATGGTGGACCTTGTGGTTACAACTCTTTGCAAGGCACCTGAAAACATGACTGTGCTGACTGTTGACATATTCAATATCAGAAACTAGACTAAAAAATGCATATATGGATAAGTTCCAGTCCTTCATCATCTGTTCTGCATGTAATCTGTCAGTTTCACAAACTTGAACAGGTTGGATCCTCACAAAGCTTGGAATCAGAATCCTCTTCAATCTCACTGTCTGTATCTATTCTTGGTTTCTTGGTCTTGTGCTTGCCTTGTTTCACCTTTCCTTTACCTTGTTTTTGCTCTGGCTGCTCTGATACATCAGTAGCTGTATTCTGGATGTTGTTAGATTCTGGTTGGACACATTTTTTATCAGTCATTGGGCCACTAGGTGCTGACTCATGGTGAGTATGAGATTGCCCATCCTTGTGAAGCTAAGAACCTCTATTTGCCATTGCAGGTTCATTGGATCCCATGGATTTGGTTGGGTTGGGTGTGAGAAGGGCTTGAGCCTTCTCTGTGGGATGAGATATCCATTTGGAAAGCATGGTGGGAATGATGGGAGTAAGTGGAGATTTGGTGACTTGTAGATCTAAATATGCTTAGTCTGGACATATTTTAAGTTTGATGAAACTGTATAGTATCTGTCAACTGCCAAGTTATGCATTTGTCCACTTGTAATAGTGTTGAAAAAGTCCCACAAGTTGACCATGGGTTATGGGTATGGGTTCATGGATTCATGGATTGGCTGGTACCAACCCATACCCATGTCTTTCCCTATGGATTAGTAGGGATCATGCACACCACTGAACAGTTTGAGGGAGGGTGAATAGTAGAGTGAGCACATAGCTTTTATGTCTGCTTGTGGCCATAGAATGGATCCTGCCCTGTTGAAGTGGGCATGGGGGGTACTCAGGGCAAGCAAACAGATGAGTAATGAAGCAATTGCATAGCTTCAGGCAGTCAAAGTAGGCCATGTTGAGAGAAAGACTCACTGAGGATGAGGGCTTTGCTCATGCCCACTGTCGCTGGGTAGGAATTTTCCGGGAACCGACGCCAACCCCTGTGCGCATGACCAATCTGCTCCCAACTGTACCTCTTTGATCATGTGAGCTCACGTGGCTGAGGGGACGCGACACTGCCACAAATGAGTGATCCCGACAACCACAACGAGTCCGAGGCGACTCCGATAGCAGGCGAGTCGTGGCCGAAAAAACCTGGCAGTGGACGACATGATGATACCAGAGATATGCGTGACGACGCGACGAGCATGGAGGACGCAGCTGCGCGAACTGGAGGCACAGGCACACACCCTTGCCACACCGCAGCCCCATGACACGTCCTACCCCCCCGCGTCCTCTCCCGACTCATTCTCTGCCCCCCCCAGCCCACTCACAGATACTTCAGAGCTTGATCTCCCTTCTCCTTCCCGCGACACCTCCGTCTCCGCATCCTCGTCATCTAAACGGCAGCGTGCACCCACTCTCGTGGATGCCCCGAGGATAGTGACCCGCCCCCGGAAGATCAAGAAACGCGCCAGCACCAGTGCGTACACCTCAGGGTCATCTTCGAGAGGGGAGAGTAGACAAAGAAGCGTCGCGTTGGACGAACCTATTTATCGTTCTGACAGATCCCGTTCTACCTCGGTATTCCCGCCCACTGCGAAAGTGCCTACCAGGGAATGGTGGTCGATCGAGGACGGGTCTTCCGGGGATGGCTTTGTTAGCGCTGCCGACGTCGTGCGGAGGTTGGCAAAGACATACAAAAGTTGTGAGTTTTCCATGAGGTGTCGTGTTTGAGATAGTACTCATTCTGTGCGGAAGATTTTAGGAATCCCGACGATCCAGAGGATATGTCGTTCGAAGTCGAGGGTTTTCCAACTGCTGATTTAGAATATCCTAATAATTATGCTAACGAAAAGTGCGTGTTCCATCGCCTTTTGTCCGCGTAGTGGTCTTCATATTCCCGACACCACGTAGATTTATGTTATTGGTACCTAAGGACAAGGATCATTATAACCCCATCATGTGTTTGGAACAGTCGCTATATGGTATCATCGATTGTATGTACAATTTTTTTGTCCGGATCGGTCTTCGTTAACAATCTCCTAGCCTACCTCAGCCCCGCGCAGAAAGCGTTATTTGGATCATTACCCGCTGAATCACTCTCAGACGACACCCCACCTCCTTCCCCCTCTCAGCTAACGCGACCGGAACCTTCTGATGCCTCCAATCCCCTCGATGCTCCACCAGAACCCCCAAATCCGCCCCAACCACTTAATGATGCCGCTCAGCCAGATTACCTTCGGTTATTCCAACGTGCCATCCGTCGACATGATGGCCCACTCTTTCTCTCCACTCTTGAAAGTATAAACCAACTTCTCCGTTCACTCAAATACCCACCTCTCCCATCAGACGTATTCCTTCCTGCTCCACCCAATGTATTGACGTCTGCAGTGCGCTCATGGACACATCCAAGGGGGATCCCTGAAAAAGTCATATTGCGGATAGTAGATGAAACGTACCAGCGGTGTGTAGGCCCTAACATCAAAAACTTGCATCGCTATGAGGCATTCTCCAGCGAGGTGTATGGGGAGCTGATGCCCAGCTTTACTTCGGATATTATCACCGCTACAGGCCTTAATTCTTCTTCTCTCCTCATGGACCTTGGCTCAGGGGTAGGCAACGTATTGCTACAGGCATCTCTCCAGACAGGATGTCGGAGCTATGGCATCGAGCTCTTGGAAGGTCCTGCGGATGTTGCAAGGCAACAATGGAAGCAATTTCAGAAACGGTGTCGGATGTGGGGTGTGCGCAGTGGCGAAGTCGAGCTCGAAGAAGGTGATATGCTTCAGAGCAAGCGAGTCTCAGAGCTGCTGGGAGAGGCGGATGTGGTGTTGGTCAATAACAAGGTGTTTCAACAATCTCGTGAGTGTCCTATTGTCTCTCGCTCTGGGATGCTGCGTCTGAGGGACATACTCCGTGTCGATTGTTTGTAGTGAACGAGGCATTGAGAGCAAAATTCTTGGATCTCAAGGAGGGCGCAATAGTGGTTTCGCTAAAGCCGTTTGTAGCTCCCAATGCCCGCGTGACTGAACGCAATGTATGTGAACCGTTCAGTCCGCTTGCACGATAGCATGATCACATGGCTCTCCCCACAGGTCGACGATATCTGTGCTATTTTTGATGTCGTCGAACGGCCATATCGGTCTGGGAGTGTCTCGTGGGGGAGTGGTGGAGGGACATATTATTTGCATCGCGTCGATAGGGTGGGATATGCGAATGTTAAGCAGAGATTTGAGAATTTGCGAGCGAGGAGTGCGAGACGGCGGTGACGGGAGAAGGGGGGGAGTGGGCCGCATGGAGATCTCCTTAAATTTGATAACTGTATCGTGTAGTGCTTTCTTCGTCTGCAGATATTTGACGGGATTGTTGTAAGATACGGAGCACTCGAAAATCCTGGAACGGATCCTGAGTACCGATGCAGATGGTGAAACTCTAGTATCGCCAGTACACTGCGATGAGATTAACTAACGATTCTGGTCATCATGGCGCTCCATTTACGGGGCTCATCGGAGAAACCATCTGTGGAGGTCCTGAAACATCGGAATGCATGACACTGGCTTCCCCCCGATGCTTGCACGGCAGAGAGAGTTGGTTGGAATGATACCTCCATCGCATCATCCTCAATGGTTCCAGGGGGAAGAACGGGTACGGTTGTTCGTCCTCTTCCCGGATTCGATGAACATGAGCAGACTCAGCAGAGTAAATATGAGTTCTAGGGCGGTCCTGGTAGTAGAGGAGTGAGCGACTAGTAGTGATGCAGTTGTATCTTCCACAACAGGCGCTCTAGTGGCGTCTGTGTCGATTATTGTGAGCATGTTCGTGGTGAAGTTCAGCACGCCAACAGGGACCCGGAAGCTCCAAAACCAACGGCGGTGAAGCACAGCTACCTATTTGTTCGCCTCTCCAAAGGGCCCTGGGACGACTTCACAATTAGCGTACCGAGTCCCAACTTTGGCGACCATGTCTGGCAGCGCTGGCCCATCCAACGTCTTTCATGCCCCGGTGCCTGTCTTGCCCACCTACACACCTCCCAACTCCTATGATTCCTTCCGGGGCACACACGCACCACTCATCATCGACAACGGCGCGTCCACTCTGCGTTTCGGGTTCTCTATATCCCGATCCAAAACTGCGCTCACTCCCCACTCCGTCCCGAATGTGATCGCCAGGTTCAAAGAGCGCAAGTATAACCAGCCGTTGTTGTTATTCGGAGAAGGTGTCGATGCGGAGAGTGGGGCTAAGGGACAGGCAAAGACGCCTTGGGAGGGGGATGTACTGCTCAACTTTGATGCGCTGGTGCGTTCTTCCCCTTCGAGCCTCGGGTCCTGCCCTGTCTTGTCTGAGTTAAGAGTCGCTACTCGACGTCGTGCGCCATACCCGAGATGCGCATCAGAGCTGACATGAGTCTATCCTGCAGGAACATGCACTCGACTGTGCGTTCATTCAACTGGGAATTGACGCATCCAGCATCCAGCATCCCGTATTGATGACTGAGCGCCTAGGATCACCCCTACACTCTCGTGCTCGTGCGTACTCTCCGTTATAGTACTGTTAGGCGGTTTTGTCAATACCAACCTTTCAAGTGACCTCCGAGCTCATGTTTGAACAATACTCCGTCCCCTCGCTCACATACTGTATCGACTCTGTCATGTCGTTCTACCAGAACAACCGCCCTTCCATGCAAAACGCGCCATTTGCTCAAGATGGATTGGTCATCTCGTTCAACACGGCATCTACTTCTGTGATTCCAATCCTGAGTGGGAGAGGCATATTGAGCCAAGCCAAGCGGTGAGTACTCGCGGTTGATGAACTGTCCTCCCTTCAAATGGGTATCTCCGAGTGCCTGATCTGACCGTCTGAATACACAGGATACCATGGGGTACACAGCAGAGTACAGAGTACCTGTTGAAACTCATCCAGCTGAAGTACCATAGCTTCCCGACCCGCGTCACGTCTACGCAGGCCGCCGTGCGTCCCCTTCACTTTGTTCCATCCCATTCTCATCTTATGCCCCATTTCCCTCTCTTACCTTTGTGTTATAAACCATGTGAACTTGAATCCCAACTCTGATTGCTCCAGTGGATGCTCCACAACTTTTGTGAATTCGCCACGGACTACCCCTCCATGCTTCGTTCTCTCAAAATCCCCGCCAACCTACGTGCTTCAGAGCGAATAGTTCAGTTTCCTTTCGCGCTTCCTGTTGTAGAGGAGAAAACGGAAGAGGAGGTAGCTAGGATCGCCGAAAAGAGGAAGGAACAGGGGAAGAAATTACAAGAGATGGCGGCCAAAAATCGAATGGAGAAGGTTTGCATCTTTATGTTCTATCCTCTGCCTTTACTGTCACGCTGCTTTATTCGTGTTGTGTGCTGACCCTTGGTATCCCCACAGCTCATGCAAAAGGAAACTGATTTGCAATATCTCCTCAACCTGAAAGAAGGGCGTAGCGAGAACAAGCGCGAGTGGATGGTCAGATTTTTAAGGACGACTATGTGTCGGCGCTGATTAACAGTGTTCCTTGACGATTATAGACCACCCTCCAATCGGAAGGATTCGGTGATGATGCCGCATTGCAAGAGACAATAAAGAAGCTCGAATATGACCTCAAACGTGCACGAAAAAAGGATATGGATGGGACGGATGAGCCAGTGGTGCGTGATGCGTAATTTGCCTTCAATACATTGTCTTCACTGACCGGACTTAAATGATAGGAAGAACCGACTTTCAATTTGGTTGACGTGCCGGATGCGGAGGTAAGTTTATTTCGCTTTCGGGACCAGGAATCGTTGAGAACCGTTCCGGACTTGGACTACATCGTAACAGCTCGACGAGGAGGGCATCAGAGAGAAAAAGAAACAGAAACTCATGAAGGCAGGGTGGGAAGCTCGTGCACGAGCTCGACGCGAGAAAGAGAAAGAGAAAGAAGAGAAAGAAGCCGAAGAGAAGCGGGACGAGGAAGAGAGAGAGAACAATTTCGGGGAATGGGCAAGTCGTTTGCGGAGGGAGCAAGAGGTATGTGATCTTCCGTCCCTCGCGCTGCATTGATTCGAGTAGTCATGTTCTACATGCACGTGACCTATTATAGGCTCTGATGAACAAGATGAAAGAGCGAGGAAGAAGGAAAGCGGCGCTTGCGGATCGGAAGAGTGCAGCAGCTCAAGCAAGGATGAAGAATATCGCTTCGCTCGCGGCTGATGACAGAGTGTCAAAGAAGAAGCGCAAAGCTGGAGCGGGTGCGTTTCGCCCATGAGCTGGAACGCTGAAAAACTAATACAACCGACACTGTAGAGGACATGTTTGGGGCTGACGATGAGGATTGGGCCATATATCGCAAGATCGTAATGCAGTTCAGTCGAGTTTTCGTCCCTGCGTGAGCTCACACGATCCCTTTTATTCTAGAACACAGCAGCTCCGTCTTCAGACGAAGAAGAAGATTACAACCAGCTTCAGATCATCGAGAACAAGCTACTACAATTTGACCCCACGTTCACTACGCAGCACACGCACGCCTCCTTAACTTCCCAGCGGTCTGCGCTGCTATCGGCATTCAGACCCCAATACGAGGAAGGGGATATTGCGGGACACAGCAGGATACACTTGAACACGGAACGGTGGCGTGTCTGCGAGACGTATTTCTCGCCTGGGATGGCAGGAGTGGACTCGGCGGGCGTAGGGGAAGTTCTACAAAGCGTCCTTGCACGATTCACGGAGCCTGAGAAAGCAAGACTCGTCAAGGTCCGGGTTCCGTCGCTAATACGCTTTTACGAATCGGGAGTGCTGACGGAAATTTTCTTGGTTCTAGAATGTGTTTGTCACAGGCGGTTCGTCGCAGTTTCCTGGTCTCCGCGAACGGATCTACGCGACGCTCCGGCCGATATTGCCACCTGACATGCATCTTGGCGAAGTTGTACGCGCTGCAGATCCATTGTTGGATGGGTGGCGGGGTATGGCTACGTTTGCGAACACAGAAGAGTTCAAGCGGGTTGGCGTCACAAGAGAAGAGTATGATGAATGGGGTGGAGAACGGATAAAGCGGTGGTGGGGAGGGAATTGGAATTCTACCGTGTAGTAAAAAGGGGGATAAAATTGGTCGGTCTGACAGTCGCTGGCCTAGGTTCGTGAAAGCTACTAGCCTTGTAGTAAAGCGTGTGGCGATATTTATCAACACCTCGGAATTCTGAAACGTGTTTGTCATCCGCACACATGTTTTGGGGTCGCTGAGCCAAGCTCCACGGGGCCCCACTAAAACTATTCCCTCGTGTATCATGGGTTGGGGAGCTCGTGGAGACCGCATCAGTCCAATAGTACCAGCGTATCGACGTTGACGCTGACGCGTAAATCGATAGCAGATCGGATTTGGTCGAATGACTCAACGCTAGCACAGCGACTCTGCCAAGATACAATCAATTGGACATAAGAACCAAGTTGCTCTCCAGTAGTTCTGTCCAAGGCATATTATCTTGACAAGCGACATGGGTGAAAATAGCAATATTACAAGGTGTGTAGAGGGAAAAGGTAAACCACTAACATGAACGATGAACACGTGGGATCCCACACTTGCCAGTGTATCAAAGGCCAACGTTGGTTGGTGTACATGGATTACAGAATTCATGAACAACAGCCACCAGCAGTCAGTGTTGCAGGCTGGTTGACCTTTACAGATCCATCTATATTTCCGGGACCACCCGAGGATCCGGCGGCATCTGCTTGGGAATCTATGAGACGGGTCTTGCAATCTCTGCAAAGAAAATGTTGAATGGGAGATCTCGTAAAAGTCTCGTAGCAGGTGTTGACTGACCGTGCAAGAGTGAAGAAAGCCTCTTCGACACCCTCGTTTACTTTGGCAGAGGTCTCCATGAACTTGATGCCAAACTCATTGGCGAGTTCTCGTCCTTGATCCTCGGTGACGGCGCGTTTGTCTGTCCAATCGGATTTGTTACCAATGAGAATCTTGTTCACACCCTCGGAAGCATGTTGTTCGATGTTAGCGTGCCACGTGCGGATATCTAGTCAAGGTGGCGGGATTGAGCAAACCGCCACAGTAGCGGAGGCCAGGTGCTCACTATTGAATGACCGCTCATCGGTGACATCGTAAACGAGTAAAATACCCATTGCTCCGCGGTAATAAGCGGTGGTGATGGTTCTAAACCGTTCCTGTCCAGCAGTGTCCCACTACGCGATGGAACCGGGGATGTGAGTGAAACCTCGCGAGAGTGAGTGTACGTACAATTTGCAGCTTGATACGTTTTCCATCTAGTTCAATGGTACGGATCTTGAAGTCAATACCGATGGTGGTGATGAACGAGGGTGTCCACGCATCGTCGCAGAAACGGAGGAGTAGACACGACTTTCCGACACCTAGAACACGGGTTGGTTAAGACCACAAGCGTGTGGGCAGATCCAGAAGCACCTGAGTCTCCGATCAAGAGAAGCTGGCGAGAGTGAGTAAATTGGGAGTACAGCGAGTTTAAGAGGGAAGAGCTACTTTGATGAGGAAATCATAGTGTGGGGGCGGCATTCTGGGGCCGTATGAGATATGAGGGGCGGCGAGGGTAACGATTACTTACGGTCAAATGTATATCAAACGAAGAGTGAGCTGTAATAGGAATGAACCAAGCGTCTTGAAAGTGTCGCAAGTGCGTCCCGAAGTCGCAGTAGCGCTATTAGGGCTGGCGTTGTCCCGACCAAATGTCCTTTCGGTCTCCGCAGTGATTATGTAATCGACAATTTATGATGGCCCCATGGCCAGCCTTCTCTACAGCAAGTGAAAACGTCTCGGCCGTTCGCCACGAGACAGTCCGCATTGCAGACAATCGTGCACACAAGGGATCTGCCTTGCTCGCGTTTGGAAGTTTTTTTTATGCACCGAAGCTTCCTCTCACAGGACCTTTTACTGAAAGCTATAAATCAATTAAACGTCTTATCGAACAAATCAGCACTTACCCAGTGCGGCTTCCCATCAGAAGCTTCCCTCATTGCATACTGGTGCCCCTGACGGCCCTTTTCTGGCTCATAAAAAGAGGGGTCGTTCAAGTTGAACCAACGCTCCTTTGCGCCCACCTCTCTCTCGTCGTATCTGCTGTGGCGTGATGCGTGGGCAGCCTAAAATGACTGTTCTCGATCTGCAAGCCTTCGCTGCGAGTAGTCTTGCTAACAGCGAGTGCGCCACTGCGGCCTTGACGATGCTCGAGTCCTGTTTAGCAGGACCAGACATTCCTCTGGACCTGATAGTTCAGGACTTGTGTTCTGTTCCCCATCTTTTCGAGTTCATCGTATCTAGTGAGTCCCTTGTTCTCTTTGTCCGGACGTTGCTAGTGTCTGACGTACGTCTAGCCTTGCCAAGCGCGAAAGGGCTGGTGCACAGAATCCTGGACACCTACCCGATCAATCCCGCACTTGTCGAGGCTTCATCCGCGAGTATCCTCCTTCGAAGACTTTCATCTGCCATATTTTCATTACCTCCTCACCTCTTTTCTTCTGATGCCATCCGTCAAATTGGGCGGCATAAAGTATATGTAGAGGACGCGTTTCCAGTCCTCACTTTGTTGTGCTCTGCTGACTTTTCCACCTGTATTACTCCTGACACGACTCCCGCAAGCGCTTTAGAGGATCCAGAGTACGACGATGAGGAATACTCGGGGTTCTTTGTGCGTAACAAGAAACAGAAGAAATCAAGGCGGAAGAATAAGAACAACCCTCCTACCATTGATCTGACGCCTTTCCATAAGCTAGGAGCCACGGCCCCTCTGAACAACGCAGAGGCCTCTCAATTGGCTCGCGAGATTACCGACGAGCTTAAAATGATCTTGAAAGTACGTCGAAGACTTCCTCGATTCCAAATATGCAGCTTCACACATTCGTAGTTCTATCTCGAACTCCTCCGGGAGCCCTTTCTCGCACAGCAGTTGAAGGACGCGTATATCCCGGCTGGTAACGACACGACTGTTCTTCCTTCTGCCCCACAGGAAGTAAAGGTCATCGAAGCTGTCGAGCCAAGGCAGTCTGCGTATCCAAAGGTTCAGCCTATGAAAGCCGCACTATATTTCGAAAACGCGGATGGCTTCGGGGAGTGGCGTATCATTATCGGCACTGATGCAACGAAGAAACTACGGGAGCTAGCCAATGGCGACAAAAAGAAGTGCGCTATTGTCGTCAAAAAGATCAAGTATGTCGTATGCTCACCATTGTTCGGCGAACTGACCGATGTGATAGACAACTTTCGAATGGGCACTTTTCTGATGAAAATCAGAAAAGGCTGAATGGCTCCACCGAAGTCCCGATATTCGAAGCGAAGATGCAGCGGGACCTTCGGCTCGTCGTAGGTTTCTTCTTGCAAAAATGAAATGCTATTCACCCTCAGACAGTACCAAATCGACGTGGTCCCTGACCATGATGGAGACGTGAGTTCAATCCATCCACATGTCGTGACCTTGGGTTTAGGAGACGTTTTCGCAGGTCGAGCGACAAGGTATCAGATTTCGAGCATTCTGTTATCTTTCGTGTATAGACTGATCGTTCCAGTGATCAAAATATATGGTATATATACTCACACTCAACTGAACCGTATTTGGGACGCGATGGGACAACATCTTGCTGGAAAAGGCAAGGAATACCGCCGGCGGTCAGATTTCTTTTTGTCACTACACGAAAGATTGTTCACCTTCTCGATGTTCGCAACAGTTGCATATTCCGAAATCGTCCCGTGTATGGTAGCAGCGACGTCTATCTTCCCGCCTGCTTCCCTCCAGAAAGTTTCCAAAATGACTCCAAACCGACACCACTCGTTCTCTCCGACGAAGATAAGGGAGAGGTGTGTTTGCATGGCTTCACGTTCCGATCATTGTTCACACATCCACACGTCCACATAGTTACACTCCCTCCTTGTGTACGCAAGTCCTTCTTTTTTTTGTACTGGCCAGGGGCTGAGGCCTCGTACAGCCTTGAGAAATATGTTACCTTCTCTCAAGTACGTCTACCGTCAACTCGCTTACACGAAGTGCTGATCGTCTTTTGTAGGCATTTCTGCATAGTGTGTACGTTCTTGCATACGATGACCATATGTTTTATATGCTATAACAGGTTTGATTGTAAACCAAGATGTGCAACATGTGTTTGAACTTACGTGGGTAACATTTGTATTGTTGATAGTTAGCTGACCACTTGTGCACAGCCCGCAGGAACGTAGGATCGTGGAATGCAGAACTTCATGCTATGTTCTTGGGAGGAGTGGTACCGGGTATGGTGGATTGGACACTCGTGTGAACAAATCCGGCTCACTCACCACTTAGTAAAACGACAACCATGCTCTTCAAGATGCTCGGAATCCAACGGGCATGGGAAATGCAAACGTCCGAAATGCCCAAGCCGCGTCAGATTTTCGTAACAAAATCTCGTGTTCTTGCAGCAAAGGTCGAGGAGTATTTCACGAAGCTACTCGAGTCTTTGGCACTAGCTGGATATTCTCTTGAAGATCTCAAAAAGATGCAGGCTCGGAACACAGAATCTGGGCTTGTGGATGTTGAAGACCAAGATCAAATGGATATCCCGAAGAGGTACAGCGCATTGGAAGACAACCACTTTCCTTTGTTTGTGACCTTCGACAAGGTAATCTTTTATCCTGAGTAGTGATCCAAATCGTTCACTCTCCTGGTCTCCTAGCTCGCAAGGATGATTGCTGCGGATGTTTTGAGCGGTGATGACCCAGAAGTACGGCATGTTGCGAAATTTTTCATTGACACCGATGAAATCGATGCTCAAGATTCGTTCGTGACGTATGATGTCTTCGCCCGAACCTATTGGCCGCACTTTCCGCAGCCATTAACAAAAGGCCTGGGTATGTACCTAGATTGCTTGTATCAATGAATTCAGCCTGATTAGTTGGTTGAATCATAGAACCTTGGCTCGTCTTCTCAGAGTTCATGGGTGCGTAGTCTTGATCTATGGTGGGTAAAGATCTACTCAACGCTCTCGTAGGTATCATCAAGGGATCTGAGAACTCATTATCATGCCCTGATGGATTTCTCGATGAGGAGGCATACTGTAGCCTCCCAGCTCGCTCCAACCCTACGTTTGCAAATCAAAGGCGAACATTGTATGCAATCTTTGAAGCGTATTGCAAGCTGAAAAAGGAACGTCGTCACCACGATGTTGCCGACCGCACGCACGCAATACTGAGAGCACTTCTAAGAGGCACCTTGTTAAGGGGCCGAAAGGTTGACTATCTGTATGTTCAAGTGTTCATTCGACGAAAAGTCCGTGTTTTCCTGAATGGTGTGTGATTCAGCTACATCGATGAAGCGCAAGATAATCTCCTCATCGATGCGCTCTGTACGCGCCTCAGTTTACTTTACAGTGTTTTAGAGCCTGACATTTGCTGCAGTGTTGAGGCTCGTTTGTCGGAATCCTGAAGGTCTTTTTTGGGCAGGGGACACCGCACAGACCATTTCGGCAGGAAGCTCCTTCAGGTTCGATGATTTGAAGGCCTTTTTGTATCGTATTGAAGTAAGGGACTATTTATTATCCTGTGTGCCTGAAACTCGTTTTATAACCGCTATTCCACAGCAGAATCAGAGTACGCATTTGATACAGGATCGTTCAGTCACCGATCCTACGGCATTCCAACTTGCTATCAATTACCGTTCCCATGGCGGCATTGTCAACTGTGCACATAGCGTCATCGAACGCATTACGCATTTTTGGCCCGATGCAATTGATGGTCTCCAACCAGAACATGGCGTCGTTGACGGTTTGAAGCCAGTGTTTTTCCGTGGTTGGGATCAAGACACTGTTCGATACGAACAGTTCCTATTTGGCGCCTCGTATGTTGATCTCGTCTCTTGTCCTGTCAATCTCTGACATTTCTTTTAAAGGGGGAGCCGTATTGAATTTGGGGCTGAGCAGTGTAAGTGCGATACACTGCGAGTTTCCTAGCGTTGTTATATAACCTTCCCAAAGGTATCCTCGTACGAGATAAAGAAGCAGCTGAGAAGCTGCAAGACGAAGTCGGCAAGGATATTGGTCTGATCATGTAAGACAAGGAATGCAGCAATTTCTTGGTCGTGTAAATTCATCACGCCTCGTTTTAGGACACTCTACGACAGCAAAGGCCTTGAATTCAATGACGTGAGCCCCAAGCTATTCCCAGCATCTTGCAGAACTGATCTTTGGATGCAGGTTCTTTTGTATAACTTCTTCGAAGACTCCGCTGTTGATGCCACACGTTGGCGTGTTCTACTGAACCATGCGGAAGGTAGAGCTGATGGTCAAGATTTGGCTAAGGTGCATGCACCATCTTTTGGGAGAGATGAAGGCCGTTTTGCTGGGGTATGCAGCGAGGTATGTGAATTCCGGGACATTCGTCAAGTTCTCTCTGACGTTGCTTACAGTTGAAATTGTTATACGTGGGCATCACTCGTGCGAGGAAGAACTTGTGGATCTTTGACAAGTCTGACAAAAGCGAGCCTATGCGGGTGAAGGGCAATGGATTATTGTTCCTATTGACGTCGCTCATATCACAACAGATGATCTGGACCTCGCGCGATCAGGTTCAAAACTGTACACCTGGGACGGATGTTCCACACCTTGCCGTATCTTCGACCCCAGCGGAATGGGAATCGTTTGGCCGCAGCTTGTTTAAGCACAAGCGGTACCCCCAGGCCATGCATTGTTTCGCTAGAGCTTCGTTACCACGCATGGTGGCGATCTGTGAGGCTTTCCATCGTCGAGAAGTGGCTCGTGCCAAAATTGGTGTTGCGACACTAAAGGCTCAGCAAGACGCTTTCCTCAGTGCCGCAGATGCCTTCATGACGAGCGGGAAGGATGCACCGCCAGGCAAGGACAAACTCATGTATTATCATAACGCTGCGGACTGTTACGCGCGCGCCGGGGATGACCGGAAAGCAGCTATTGGATACCTTTCCGCTCAAGAGTACGAATTGGCTGCACGGCGCTTTAGGAAAGCTGGACTTTTCGACGAAACGCTTGATGTCCTCCACAATCATTCTCAGAAGATTCCTTCAGAGACTTCGGAAGAACTGTACACCGTGTGCCGCTTGTTCTATTGCAGCAAGCATGATGGCGACAGGTGCGTGCTTCGTGATCTACACATGCCGCGGCACTTGACTAACATGTCTGACCTAGACCAAGTTTGCCGCTGTTTCCATCCTTTGAGGAAGAACTGGAATTCCTCGAGAACTACAACCTCGACTTTGCTCAGGCTGCATTATTAGAGTCTCACGGAAGATATTTTGAAGCGGCTCAGCTTCATTTGTCGGAGAACCGGCCATTCGACGCGATCAGAGACCTCTTGAAGGCAAGGGAGTCTCGCGACGCAATCCAGCAGGCCACCGAAATTCTACTAGACGGCTTGTGGCGTCGGTGCTCATTCGCTATCACGCCGAAGGAAGTAGCAGCCGACCGAGATGTCGTTGAACTTTTGAATTTGGCCAGCGAAGTACCCCTGGATTTCTTGGATCCACTGGACCACGATGAAGTACGCCTTTTCAGAATACATCCGTGATTAAGTTTCTTACTTATGAATTGCTGATAGCTATGCATGTTTCGCGCCATCTCACAGGCAGACCTGGCTAGCCTCAAAAAGCTGGCTCAGGTGTTTATCAAGGAACAGAAGAATGCGGCAGCGTTACTCGCTTTCGACCATTTTTTCAGCCGTTTGCCGGTACTCAAATCATACAAGCTCCAGGAGGTGTCCCTCTTTCTGGAACAATTCCGACAATACAGTCGTCTCCTCTACCAAGTCATATCTCACACTGATCCGGTTGGCGTCAATTCGATCAAGCGATTGTTCTGCATCAGAGAGATATCCAACACCGAATACGGCTTGGAGCTTGGCTCCTTCCTTCACAGTTCGGCTACCGGCGATCGCTATGGACCTATGTACCTTCAACCTTCCGTTGTAGCCCTCTCTAAGCAACAGGTGGTCACAGTCCTCCGCAAGTACTTGGCAGAGCACTTACGTGAACGGGTTACCGAGGAGAATGAGCTGTGCTACGATGCAGTGGTATTCTCGCCATGCTTGACCTACATCGTTACCCAACAATGTAACCGGGGCAATTGCTCCCTCGATCACGTCCACCTTGCGGATTTGGATGCAAAGTATTACAACACGCGAATTGGCATTCATCTACAGCAGATGTGCATACTTCAAAATATGTACTCTGCAAACCCAGGCCTTGTCAGGAGAAAATGGTACGTGACAACATGCTATTGCTCTGGAGGTCTTGATTGATATTAAGTAGTGTCGTTGACTGGCTCGTCCATCTGTACGAGGCCTTTAATCCGGAATTTCATATTCAAGGTTCTACCGCTGACCTTGACCTGTCTATGATACCTGGTGTTAATGAAGGCAGCGGTGTCATGAGGCACTGGGTGTGAGAGGCACTTCATATCCTCAGCGTGGACCATGATGCATGGGGTTTTCTGACCACCGTGCTGAAGTTGACGAGACTCCTGTTTGTCTTTGACAAATCGAGTGCTCTCAAATGCATCAATCGAGCTCCCTTCGTTACTCACCACACCAGGCCCCAAGGGTTTGTTTATCCAGACGGTTGTTATGTTGTCGAGGATATCCTCAACTTTTTTGACGGCATCATGCAAACTAGCATCTCAGCGGGCTTGAAGTTTTTACGGTACGCTGGGTCTGCAGGCATGATCATCCTTCACATTAACCTGGTTACAGGCACGTTCTCAAGGTTCCGTTGACCGTGAACTTGTCTATTTTTTGTGATTGTTTGGAAGAAGTTGTCGGCAAGATTTCAGTCTCGTGGCGTCTTTCTTTTGCCCCACCACTCGATGGCCTTGTCCTTCCACGCGGCTGGCTCTCCTCAAACAAGGATTTTTCTACAAAGAAGGACATCAAGATCGCTCTGCTCCTAGATTTGCTGGACTGTGTGCGAGATTTGTTGATGTACTTGCAATCGGGCTCTGCGGGTGGTGAGCGTTCTAAGCATCGGCAACAATCGGAAAGACTGGCTCAGGCTGACTCCAAAACCAAGATGTATATACGCTGTCAAATGACAGACTAACACCAGTGCTGTGTAATATCTTTACTTCCAGAATGTCTGTCTCCTTTTCTTCTTATATTCTGAGCTGTTGACGATGAGATCAAACAGCTGCAGGGCATTATGCCTTCGTGCGTTCATCGGCTTGTCTGTTATGGTACTTCATTACCAATAACGATTATTAGTGACTCACAACGTACGAAACCCCGCGGTCAATTTCAGCGTTGCGAAGACCTTCAATGCCCTGCAGACAGCTGGACCGATGCAAAAAGCCCATTTCCTTTATCGCAAGTAAGTTGACACTCTCTATCCTCCAATACTTCCCACCTTATATAACTTTAAGGTATACATCGGCTGGGCTGAACGAGTACTTGAAAATGATCGTGAATTACGATGCGGGTGTGGTTATTCAGGACCTTGTCCAGCTTCTCCACAAACGAAGAACGTCACCACGCCAACTGCGATTGCCCCGCATTACGGATATCCATTATGAAAACCTATCGGATATTCCATATTTAGTCGCCCCTCAACTTGTTACGGCTCGCTCAAACCTACGTGCCGATGCTCCTGCGTTCGTTCCTCATGGGGGTCACACATCCCAAATGGAAGCAGCAAAGGAACCCAGAGTAGAAGAGCCTTTACCAGAAGAGCCCGAAGTTGAGCCGGTCGACGAGGTTTATGAGGAACCACAAGACCTCCCACCGGTCACGGACGAGCCCGCACTGATACGCGCACACGAGCCTACTACAGATGAAGTGTCGGCAGCAGAGACGATTCAAGCTGCGTATCGTACCCACTGCAAACGTCGCGAAGCCCAGGCCCGTGCTGTTGGAAGTGGAATGAAAGCGCAAAGGAACACGGTCTTTATTGCATGCCTGAAAAATGTGTATGCTTCTGACTGGCGGAGGACTCCATACCGCACTCTGTATCTCTGGGCATTGCCACGTCTCGTCGTGTGCCTGGACAATGCTATCGATGTCGCTTACAAGTCCAAAAGCAAGACAAAGGGTCTACTTTTGAAGGAGAGTCACGAGCGTCTCGAAGAACTGATGAAACAGACAAACAGGATAAAGTGAGTCTAATGATCAAGGATTACAGTTCCTTTTCAACAACCATTTTCTTTTAGCGCTTTGCTCAAGGTCGGTCACAACCTACGCAAAATGATTGAGCCAAACGCAACCATGCACCAACAAAAAGATGAAGCAGCGATGAAGATGGCTGTTTTGGATGTAAAGGATTTTATCCACCAACTTCCGACCCAGGCTCCAGAGGTTCAAAAAGACTTTGATTTTGCTTATCAATTCGTGATGGTCGAGAAGCAGCAGGTTCCCAAACCAGAGAAGCCGACGTTGAATACAGAAGATCTAGTATGAAAGAGGGTTCTGTTGTACTTTAGTTACTTGCTCGCGTCTCCAAATGTACCCGACTTGCTATATAGTACTTACTTTTGCTCGAAGTTGAGTTCGACCAAGTTTGTGATGAGTGTCCTGAGTCACGTGACGCTGTTTTTATCACCCGGCCCTAAACAGACACAAATCGGATCACTAGTACTATTCCGTTCATCAATGCATCATCCTTCCTCAGCTGCTCGGGCGTTTCAAAGGCAAGTTTCAAAGCTCTTCCTTGACCGAGCTTCATTCCGAAATCATGTCCCACCTAACGCAGGAGATGTCTGGTCTGGTACCTCAGCCAGTTCAAGGCGTCATAGTGCATGGCAGTGAAGTTCTGGAACCAGATATAGCCCGTCCAGGGGGCCTTATGAGGAACGATACTGTGAGCTAAATCCACCCTTCAACCGTCACCTGCTGACAAAGTTGTACAGAGACACAGATTTCGTCAACCAGCTAAACCTATCGAGCTTCCAACCCCCCGCGGGTCTCTTCTAGGTCTGGATCACCTGGCTAAAGAGAAGAGAGACCAGGCAAGTGCAGAAAATGGACCCAGGAAGAAGCCGAAGTTGGATGATGATGCCGTTTTCAAAGGTGTGCGCGATTTGACCGTATCATGGTGCAGCAACTGATTCGTGCTGTTAGTTCCAAGCCTACCTCCTTCGCGGAGAGGTCAAGAGACCCCCTCCAACCTTTCTGAGATCGCCCAACGAAGACTAGTGGAGTACAGGAAGAGGGATAGACAACGAGGTAAGAGGTCTACCCCTCCAGATCTGCTCATTTCATAGTATTCTTCAGGTATTTCTGCAACACAGGAACGCAAGGCCGATGGACCAAAAGGTCTTGGAGATTTCCAGCGCCGACTAAACCGAGACGATAGAGGGTGGGGAGGCCGCTCTGGAAGGGAGTGGGATTCGACACCACGTAGTCAGCGAGGCAGTCGTGACCGTGACCACGATGCACCCAGTGTCCGTGTACCTAATGTTGGATGGGAGTCAACCCCGAGACGAAGTCGGGACCCGGAGGGTTCAGGATGGGGAGGGGCCAAGGACAGAGCATGGGACGCAACGCCTAGGGTTCCACGAGGGGGGAGTCCGGAGGATGACGGTCTTTTCGGTGTCGACATGAGAGAGTGGGAGGAAGAACAAATTAGGTTGGATAGAGACTGGTACAGCGGCGCTGAAGAAGGCGGCGTAGCTGGCGAACGCAATATTCTCGCTCAGTATGAAGACCTCAGTCTTATCAAGGAGGCCGAGAGAACGACAAAAGCAAGAGTAGGTTATTTTTTTTTCCAAGGTTGATTATGCTCACTCCCAAATGCAGAGGAAAATCTCGGCCAGGCAGGCCCAATATGTGAGTACTTAACGCCATTACAGCACAGTCTTGTTTACTAAACGACGCCTAGAATGCTGATAATGACTTATGGGAAGCTAATCGAATGGTCACCTCTGGTGTTGCCACTCGTAAAGAGTTTGATCTTGATTTCGAAGAAGAGTCAGAATCGACCATCCATGTCATGGTTCATGATCTCAAGCCGCCGTTCTTGGATGGGAAGACAATCTTTACGAAACAGCTGGAACCTATCAACCCTATCAAGGATCCGACGAGCGATATGGCCGTATTCTCCAAGAAAGGCAGTGCCCTTGTCAAGGAGAAACGAGAACAGGCTGAGCGCGCGAAAGCTGCCGCCAAGCTTGCTTCCTTGGGAGGAACGTCATTAGGGAACATCATGGGGGTCAAGGACGAGGAGGCCGAAGCCGAAGGTAGGTTTCCAGTTTGACATTTTCAACTTTGTCGAGTTGGATATTCACGCAGCCCTTCGTGTTCCACACACCAATAGCTGCAGCAGAGAAAGCGGCCGCCTCTGGGGAAAAGGAGGACTACAAAGGAGATTCAAAGTTTGCTAGCCATTTAAAAACGACGGCTGGGGTCAGTTCGTTCGCCAAGAGTAGGACTTTGAGGGAACAGAGGGAATATTTACCCGCATTCGCATGCCGAGAAGAACTACTGAAGGTCATCCGAGAGAACCAAGGTAAATGTTCCAGTGGTTAGGGTCTGCAACTCTGATGACGAAACGTAATTCAGTCGTCATTGTCGTTGGCGAGACAGGTTCCGGTAAGACCACGCAGCTAGCACAGTTCCTTTACGAGGATGGATATGCCTCTTTCGGTATTATCGGTTGCACGCAACCCCGCCGTGTTGCTGCCATGTCCGTCGCAAAACGTGTCTCTGAGGAGATAGAGGTGTGTCACGCGATTTCCGTGTTTTCTTGCGCCTGAATGGTACTGCAGTGTAAACTTGGTGGGCTTGTCGGTTATGCGATTCGATTTGAAGACTGTACGTCGTCAGAGACAAAGATTAAATGTGAGCATCATCTCGCGCGTTCTGGTCCCAGCTAACAGGTGTCCGTTCTCTAGACATGACAGACGGTGTACTGCAGCGAGAGTCCCTAAACGAAGGTGACTTGGACAGATATAGTGTCGTCATTCTTGACGAAGCACATGAACGATCGCTCAGCACTGATGTTCTCATGGGTCTTTTGAAGAAAAGTAGGTTTTATCACCTTATTGGTAGCATTCATTGCTAAGACAGTCCATTAGTCCTCTCACGGCGACGCGATCTGAAACTCATTGTCACATCTGCAACCATGAACGCCGAGAAGGTGAGATTTAAGATCCTCCACATGGTTGGACCTTGTTCAACGATGAATCCAGTTCTCCGCGTTCTACGGAAATGCCCCAACATATACTATTCCTGGTCGTACTTTCCCCGTTGAAACGTACCATTCGAAGTCTCCCTGTGAAGATTACGTCGACAGTGCCGTCAAGCAAGTCCTCCAGATTCATCTTTCGCTACCTCAGGGTGATATCCTTGTCTTTATGACTGGCCAAGAAGATATAGAAATCACTTGTCAAGTCGTACAGGGTTAGTGTCATCTCCTCAAATTTTACATCTTCTCATTCTCGTTGTGCCCGCAGAGAGGCTTGCACAATTGGATGAGCCACCACCTTTGGCAGTGCTACCTATTTACTCCCAGATGCCGGCTGACTTACAGGCCCGCATCTTCGAGCCTACTAGTGATGGTCGCCGAAAGGTTATCGTAGCCACGAATATTGCAGAGACATCGTTGACAGGTGAGGCCTCCGCCCTCAGTGCTGTCTGCCATGCACTTATAGAATATGAAAGTCGATGGTATTCTGTACGTCGTAGACTCGGGGTATTCCAAGCTGAAAGTATACAACCCGAAAGTCGGTATGGATGCTCTTCAGATTACGCCTGTGAGCCAGGCGAACGCAAATCAACGTACGGGTCGTGCTGGCCGAACAGGCAGTGGGTCAGTTAATCATGAGTGGATCAGTTAGAATGATATTTTTCTGACAATAATTTATAGCTTCTGCTACCGCTTGTATACAGAGATGGCCTACCGAAACGAAATGTTTCCCAACACAATACCCGAGATCCAGCGGACAAACTTGGCCAATACCGTATTACTGTTGAAGTCTCTAGGCGTCAAGAATCTGTTAGAGTTCGATTTCATGGACCCTCCACCTCAGGTATATCAGCAGTGATTTCTTTACACTCGTGGTGTTGACAGACATATAGGCAAACATCATCAACTCGATGTACCAACTTTGGGTCCTTGGAGCCCTTGACAATGTCGGGGATCTGACACCAGTTGGACGCAAGATGTCTGACTTCCCCATGGAACCATCGATGGCGAAGATGTTGATCGCATCCGTGGATTACAAATGCTCTGGAGAGATGCTTACAATCGTTTCTATGTTATCCGTGCCCAGTGTTTTCTACCGACCGAAGGAACGGATGGAGGAAGCTGATGCGGCTCGCGAGAAGTTCAATGTTCCAGAAAGCGACCATCTGACCCTTCTGAATGTCTTCAACCAGTGGAAGAGCCACGGGTACGTGTGGCTTCTGACATCGTATTTTTCGTTCACTAAGGGCTTCACAGCTTCCGGGACGACTGGGCTACCCGTCATTTCTTACATCCTAAACTTCTCAGGAAGGCGCGGGAAGTTCGCGCGCAACTCGAAGATATCATGAAGTTCCAAAAAATGGAGATTATATCCTGCGGAACGGACTTTGATATATTGAGGTATGTTCTGCCGTCTTTGAAGGGCCTGAGATACGACTGAACAAGTTCTCCAGAAAAGCAATCACCGCTGGATATTTCCACCAAGCTGCTCGTGTCAAAGGTATTGGGGAGTATGTGAACATCCGGACTGGACTACCGACGCACCTACATCCTACCAGTGCGCTGTATGGGTTGGGATGTAAGCATTCATTAGTGTCCCTAACACTGAAACTTATTTCCGTCTAGACACGCCGACATATGTTGTATATCATGAGCTGATTCTCACGTCGAAGGAATATATGACGCAGGTCACGGCCATCGATGCATATTGGTTAGGTAAAGTGGACTTTCGTTCCGAGGAATGTACTCATCACTCACCGTTGTGCAGCTGATCTGGGTTCTGTGTTCTACTCTGTTAGGGAGAAGAACTTTGACGATGGTAGTTCAAGACGTAGGGCTGACCGAGAATTCTCCAAGAGAGCCGAGTTAGAAAACCAGATCAAGAAACACAGAGAAGAGTGAGTCGCCTTGGCGTTGGTAGTGGGAAGATAGCTGACGACTGATGGAAACGCCAGGGCCGCCAAGAAAGAGACAGAACAAGCTTTGGCAGTCAAGACTACGACCGGAAGCTCCCAGATAATCGTGCCTGGGACGCCGAGACATCCTGGTCTGCGAGTTGGCCAGACACCCCGCCGACGAGTGGGTATATGAATTGGCGTCGAGGGACTTTTGTACACTAAATATAATGAGGGATAAATATACTCGGTGTCCTGGTAAAAGGACTCCATACGACCGTCGTGACGAGGATACCATTCCCAGTGTAAATTTCTCAGGAACTAGCATCACTAAGTACTGCCTAGATACCTCGCGAACTCGGGCAAGGATGAAACACAGCTTGCCAGGATAACTTTAGGTCTCACTAGGGTCGACACCATGCCCATCGGGACCATCTCACTGAAGTCTTCCAGCGATTAATATGGAAGCAAGTTCGGGTCATTCTGGGTTCGAGCGCCAATCGAGCCAAGGGCGGCTGTTACATTCTTCGCCTCTGGACAAGCTTGTTCGCCGTACATCATCTCGACGCCCGGTAGTGAAGCAGCAGACCCACACTGCTAGCCAGGCCAATGCCAGAATCCTACCCCCATCTCTTCGGCCTCGCTATGCACCTCCTCAACCTGCCCATGCGGTATCACCACCGAGAGCGTGCCGAACTGGCAGTCAGGACGTCCCAGATTCACCGTTATTGCACTCCAACTTTCGAAGTTCGACGGCCAGCGCGGCGACGAATATAACTGCATTGAATACCAGCCAGAATTCCAAGTCCTTCCTTTCGTTTACGGATGATTGTGAAACAGACGATGGTAGCTACGAGGAGAACAACAATTACGGTCAGCGACCTCAGCCGTCGAGTAGCCACAATTACTACAACAGCTACACTGCCTCTGCCACTCCTTCCGCATATCTCGAACCGCAAACTGATTTATGGCCGCAGGCCACTGGCCTTACGCAGCCGGCAACTTTAAGCTACACTAACCTCGAAGATCCTATGCACCCGCCACCCTCCTCTTTACCGACCGTCGTTGTCTCCTCCCCGCAGGATGACGGTCCGAGACCGAGCGGTCCTATGCGTCAACCGATAGTGTCCCAGAGTGGTTCACCACGATTGAACTTCTCAAGACCAGGTCGACCACCTATACTCTCCTCTGAAGAACAGAAACGACAGGTATTGGAGCGAAATGCCCGGAGGGCGAACTCACCCAGGACGAGTCCCACTCCGGTGTCCTTCAACCCTGTCACTCCTGTGACCGGTGTATATCCTGAGAACCACCACACGCCTGGCTATCTTGCGCCAAGCGAGTTTTCCAGCCCATCGTCAGCCTCCTCGTCGTATCTTCACCCCGAGGGGGTCTACTCCTCTCCTTTGCTCGCATCCCCAGGTCATATTACACTCCCTTCGCATCCACCTTCGTTGAGAGCTGGTTCATCTCTTAGCTTATACTCCAATTCGTATTCATTCTACCAGTTGGACAGCGCTGTACCATCGCCGACATTTCAATCCCCTCGATCTTCTCCAGATGTATCTCCAGCCACCAGTAGACCTGCGTCAGCCGAACCTCAGACACCTGAAGAATACCTTCAGCAGGGAATACAGTATCATGAAGCTAATCAACTGAGAGACTCGGCTGTCTGTTTCGAGAAGAGCGCAAAGGAGCAGGGTGGGTGTGGCGTTGGTATGTTGATGTGGGGTCTTACGCTGAGGCATGGTTGGGGATGTGAGAAGAATGAGAAGAGTGGATTCAAGTGGCTGACAAAGGCGGCCGAGTCGGCGGTGGAGGACCTCGAGAAGGCAAAGAAGGGATTGGATGCGAAGGGCGTTAAAGTGAGTTGTCTATTCTTTGTGAAGTGAAATCGGTTTCCTCATACACATTGGTAGGAAGAGCTAGTGCTCGCGATCTATGAGGTTGGGCAATGCTTCTTTCATGGCTGGGGTGTAGCGAAGGATCAGAAGATGGCAGTCGTACGTGACTGATCGCTTGTTGCTTATCAAGTTTCTGACGAGACCTGTGCAGAGCTACTACAGGGTTGCTGCAAATCTAGGAGATGCTGATGCTCAGCAGGATCTAGCCTTTTGTCTAGCTAATGGAAAGGGGTGCAAAAAGGACAAGAAAGAGGCTGCAAAGTGGTATCGAGCTGCAGTGAGTCTATTCCCATGCTCGGTCATGCATGGTCTCAAGGGTCGATTTTAGGTCGCACAGGGTGTCAGCGACGTTGGGATGGCGTGGATCTACAAAGACAAGTATAAAGATTAGATGCCCACACTCGCTTCTCGAGACTTCTCTGACTAACAACTGGTTCGACATGGCAACAGTTCTCTTGCAATACGAGGTGACTCCGCGCGGAGCATTGTGGATGATTGCTTTGGATGTCGCATTTAGGAGATTCTGACGCGCTTATACCCCGTGAATATCAGTTGAAGAGATGGACGAAGACTTTGTTTACTTGCGAAATAATCTCATCAGATATATAGACCCCCTCCGTTTTGTTCACGTCTTTTGCCTTGCTCATCATGCGAGCGGCGGAGGGCTTCAATTTGGATGATGAGTCTCCAGGGAACCATCACTTGGCCAACATATCGGCCTGTTGGAGTATCTGATCCGAGGATGTACTCGTCGGCGTTGACCAGCAATATGTTGAGGAGCTGGTCTGTGCCGACGAATGTACCGATAAAGACGCGGTTGTCGGAAGTGACGATGCGGAGGGTCTCTTTGAGCAGGTCCCTCACAGCGGCGATCGCTGGGGTGTCCATGCACGGCTCTGCTGAAGCCATGCTTGTGACACGTCACTCGCTGTCACATACAGCCCGCCGCTGTTTTCAATGAACCCGTTTGAAAGCATCCCTTCGTTGAACATGCAAGGCCAGTACAGCTCTCCAAACACCCACAAGTACTCGGTCATCTTGCCGACTTACAACGAGCGCAAGAATCTTCCCATCATCGTTTGGCTGTTGGCCAAAGTGTTCCGCGAACAGTGCGTGGTTTCCGAACGAGTGTCAGTCAGGCCGCTTAAGGGTTTAGTGAGCTAGTATGGGAGATTATCGTCGTGGACGACGCCAGTCCGGACGGCACCCAAGAAGTCGCCAGGGAGCTCGCCAAGGTGTATGGGGACGACAAAATCGTGCGTGTTTGTCTTGCTCGTGTTATCGCCCTGCTGAACAGGCCGCAGGTTTTAAAGCCACGTCCCGGAAAGCTCGGGCTTGGGTGCGTGTGTCAGTTGCATTTCGATCATACGTTGGCCGAAGCCGGCGCGCAGGACTGCATACATCCACGGACTGGACTTTTGTACTGGTGATTTTGTTATTATCATGGACGCCGACTTTTCACACCATGTAGGCGCATGAATAGTGTTGGAGCTTTCAGATTCTCACCCTCTTTGATCAGCCGAAATTCATACCACAATTTATTAGGTGACGTTCCTCGGATGAGTTGCCTCGAAGCGGCTGACATCTTGCTTTGCAGGTTACAGCAGGCATGCAACCTGGACATCGTTACAGGTACACGGTATCGGTCTACGCCAACACCCTCTCTATTCGACACGCGTCCTGGTGGCGTACATGGGTGGGATCTCAAACGGAAGCTCGTTTCGAGAGGAGCCAACTTCCTGGCCGCGACTGTGCTCAGTCCTGGGGTCAGTGACCTGACGGGTAGCTTCCGGTATGTGCATCTCGATGCTCCGATTGACTGCGACTGACATGTCATGAAGGCTCTACCGTCTGCCCGTCTTGCGGCATATTATCACGCTCACACAATCGCGAGGGTACGTGTTCCAGATGGAAATGATGGTGCGCGCACGGGCCCTGGGGTATACGGTGGGAGAGGTTCCGATTACATTCGTGGACCGCATCTTTGGAGAAAGCAAGCTGGGCGCAGACGAGGTGGTCGGATATGCCAAGGGTGTCTGGTTGCTGTTCACCTCGGTATAGCGTACGCACGTGCTCCTATGGCTGTGCATATGTGCATGACATCACGTTTGTCAGCAACTAGAAAAGGAAATCATTCTTCGCATCTGAGTTTGGTTTGTCCCCTCTTGGCCGGATTAGGCGGATGTGCCAGTTCATCCATCTTGATTCACAACCACCATGAGCCTCCGGCAGGACGTCCTCAGGTCGCTGACGCTCGCAGAGCTCGCGACAGAGCGCAAGCAAATCGTATCCACTCGCCATTACGACGACGAATCCGACGAAGAGCTCATTTACGTCGTGAGTGTATGGCATGATCCCCACCCTATATGCTCCTCATCATCGCGCAAGACCTCCACTCCCGGGACACCCACACGGTCCCGTGGGCCATCACGGCCCAGTTCCAGACCGGTCTCGCCCACTCAGCGAGCGAACCCGCGAAACGCTCCGAGTTCCATTCTGGCGTCAAAGCCTGTCTCATTAGATCCCCTAAAGGCCTTTCCCACTCAAATCTCGCAGGGTATATTTCGATGGCTCGCAATATCAGATCTTGCTTCGTGCTCGAGAGTTTCGCGGAAATGGAACAAGAGCCAGACACTTAATTATAGTGTGTGGCATCGTGTGTTTGCGTTGCGGGTGCTGACATTGATCAAGTATGGTTCCAACACTATCGGAAAGAGAATTTTCAAGACGAGAGCTTGCCTACAGGCAAGTGGACTAGAAGGGAATCGAAACAGAACTGGGTATGCACACCTTTATGCTGTTGATGCTCTTTCTGACCCCCTTTTAGCGTTTAACGCTTCTATCAACGAGTGTGAACAAATCGACGCCTTCAAGCCCGTTGGAATGGTCTTCACCCTCTCGCTCAGGATATCAGACACCCAAAGAAATCAACGAGGAGAGGTGGAGGGAAGAAGAGCAGACTCGCCCAGGCAAGGCCGAGATGCGGGAAATGTACAAGGAACTCGGTGGTCGCAAGTCACGCAACAAGACGAAGCTTGGCAGTGCTGGTGGATATAGAGATAAAACTGGTTGGGTTGATCACGTTGAAGAGTGATAGATATACAAGAATATTGGCGCATAGATAGCGTACACGATCTTAAACATTTTACACTAGGAGTGTGCTTGCAGCAAATCACAGAACGCTGATCGCATACACTTGATAAACCGATATATATCTCCGGTCTGATTAAGCTCTTGTAGGAGAATTGGAAGGGCAGGTACTAGTGGGGTCGTCGTTATAACTGGAGCAATGCATGTGAGGCTAGTTTGGCGTATATAAACCAGAACTCACCATTATATGACGGGGTAGATACATCAAGTACGAAACTGAACTCTCGGTCGACATTCGCTTCGTCTATGTGAGAAAACCGGATGAGGAGTTGGTCTGTTTCGATGCCTTCTATGTTGCACTTGAGCCATGACTCACACGCCGCAAGCTCTGGCTCTAGCTGTGCAGCGTGCTCATTCAGTATATTTCGTTCAGCGTCCTTTTCTGAATTCGTCGGGTCGTTGGAGGGTGCCATGAAATGAGGATAGAACCGTACCTCGTTGTAGATTGGAAACAACAGCACGGTACTGTTCAATCTCGGAAGCGATGGCTGCGCACGTCTCACGGGTCGAAGCCAGTTGACGTTTGAGTGCAGTGATCGATTGCTCGGCGTCACGTCTCTCCTCCTGCTCCTTGGCCAATACTACAATGCTCTAAGTGGCTTCATAATGAGAGAGATTCATAACATACCGGCTAGCAGGTCGATCTCCTTCAGCTTGCACTGGTTCGTTTCAGCCTCCACTGCCTGGGTCCGCTCAACCAATCTCCTTTTGTCGGCTTCCTGGGCATTCCTGTGTTTCGTAATTTCGGTGATGGCGCGATTGGTATAGTTCGTGACGGCTTTGAGAAAGTTTCCGGTCGAGATCTCATATGCCTGCAGCCGAAGGTCTACTTGAGGGGTTGGCTGGGCGAGGACAGACGCGAGGTCGATATGTGTATGTCGCATTGTATGTTTGTTGAATTATTCCTCGACACAAATCAACGCCTCGGTCACGTGATTACGAGATGGCACGTGTGGATCGTCTTCTGCTGCACCAACTAAGAAGACGACCTGGGTCCTTGAATGAATCGCATCTTGAACCTCCCCCAAACCTGATTCACAAACATAACGACTGGCAAGTATCTCCCTCATGACGGATGATAGCAACGCTTTAGACACTCAATATCGTGATATCCACATGGATACAGCAAAGGGCATTACCATTGGTCTCCGTGATATTCATATGAGCACGGCCAAGAGAGACTACGGTTGGAACGACGACATCAGAATGGACACCGCAAAAGCTGCAACGACCGTGAAACCGTCAGGCTTTCAGCTCTGGGAAAGGGAGCTTCTGGAGAGCTCGGAGGTGAAGCGTAAAGCCACCGTGGCCCAGCTTTGTGCGTCTCCCCGTGATCATTTTCGATGACTGCCGATTGAAGGATCCGTAGACTTTCTCGACTACTACTTTCAAAGCCTTGGCTATCTCGCTTCTCGGAAGGAACGCAGAGCGCGTTTTGATGGTGATACCGCGAAACGACAGTTGTCTACGGCCGAGTATTCAAAGGAGTTCAAGTCATACTGTGGACGCGAACGGGTGTTGCTTAGGAAACGTCGCGCAAAATTGCGGGTAGAGCAATTCCATATCATAGCTCAGGTCGGCCAGGGTGGTTATGGTGAGGTCTTCCTTGCACGCAAGCAGGAAACCGGGGAGGTATGCGCCCTGAAGAGGATGCGAAAACGGACATTGCATAAGATGGACGAGGTATGTCGGCAATATATTGTCGTCTTCACGCGATGTTCAGGATCATATTATCGGTGCCCAGGTTCGGCACGTTCTCGTCGAGCGGGATATCCTGACAGCCACCAAAACGCCTTGGTTGGTGCGGTTACTGTACGCATTCCAAGACACTCAGCACGTATATCTTGCCATGGAATACGTACCTGGGGGAGACTTTCGTACACTTCTAAACAACTCCGGAGTGCTAAAGGAGGAGCACGCCAGGTATTATATCAGCGAGATGTTTGTCGCCGTCAATGAACTACACAAGCTGGGCTACATCCATCGTGATTTGAAACCAGAGGTTCGTCGGCCCATGTTTTTGTTCGTACCTGGTGATTCCAACTGCCCACAGAACTTTTTGGTGGACGGAACTGGCCACGTCAAGCTGACAGACTTTGGGTTAGCAACCGGGGCCTTGAATCCAAAGCGAATCGAGTCACTAAAAATTAAAGTAGGTCCCTAATTGAAACGTGTGCCGGTCGTCATAACATATTTGTGTAGCTTGACAAGGTCAAAGACAACCAAGTCGTGTATCGATCGACACTTGAAAGGCGTTCCATGTATCGTTCTATTCGTCATGAGGATCCACGTTACGCTGACTCCATCGTGGGTTCGCCCGATTACATGGCCCCTGAAGTCCTACGCGGGAAGCCATACACCTACTCAGTCGACTACTGGTCTCTAGGATGCATCTTCTTCGAGTTCTTGGCCGGTTTTCCTCCTTTCAGTGGAGGTACGCCTGAGGAAACTTGGACCAACTTGAAAAACTGGACCAAGGTGTTGCGGCGACCCGAATACGACAAACCGGAAGATCTCATCTTCAATCTCACCGACATAGCGTGGGATTCTGTGACGAGGTATGTCCATCATGTCGGCTGCACCTTACTTTTTGCTAAATCTTACATTCCAGGCTTATATCACATTCGAGTGTCCGATACTCGACCCTAGCTCAAGTGATGACTCACCCATTCTTCGACGGTATCAAATGGGAGGATTTGCGGTCAACCCGGGCACCTTTCGTCCCTGCTTTGGATTCGGAAATCGATACTGGGTACTATGATGATTTCACATCGCCCGAGGATATGGCCAAGTATGCGGAGGTGAAAGAGAAGCAGAAAAATGTGGATAAGGTCAAGGAGAAAGAGGATACTCCTTCCAGAGGGGTTTGGGTGGGCTTTACATTTGGTAAAAATGGTCCCAGTAACAGATTGCTCGATGCTTTGGAAGGGGGGAAGGATGATAACAGTACATTAGCTACTATATTCTAGTGTTCCTGATACTCCTGTTATGTAAGTAGATGGTTTTGTGGACGACGAAATACACTCACGACGCAGCGCCCACTTCGGTTGTCCTCAGATATCCGGAGCTTACACCGATCTACTGGCGCGCTACACCGATCAACGCACTCCTGCTGGACGACCCTTCGCTGCCCCATCGTCTTTTTTTCCTCTATCACTCGCTGCATGTCACTCATGTCTGTCGTACTTTTTTTTTGTTGCAATGTAGTCCCCAATGTCATCATTGTTCCCCATAGTCTTTGAGTTGGTACAACAGCTCACGATTGTTTCCTGCCAATTTCCAAAGGCGGTGAGAGACGGGAGGTGGATCTATCCGTGCCCGACGTGAGTGTCCCAGGTAAGAAAAAGGGCAGACGTACCAAACGCATTTGAAGTTGCTCGCCATGGCGAGCAACTGCGAGTCGTGATTGTAGCCCAGGCACGAAATGTTCGTCGTCAGATTGCCAACGGTATAAGTTCGGGAGCTTCTGGCGACGCTGCGCTGTCCGCGCTGTACACGTTGACGAGGCCGATGTTGGATCTCCGTCGGTCTCA
>QFEM01012730.1:0-13721 GCA_003316205.1 Boletus bicolor
ATGGATCCTTGCCATTAGCCATTTTACAACCCTTCCACTTCTATTTCAGTTTCTTGTGATGATTCCCAGTCATTTAGTATGTCATCACACAACCACAGGGTAACATAACTCCCCCAGCTGACCAATCAGCCTGTTGGGTAGGATTGACCGAGAATAAAGTTCCCGAAGTCGACAGGAAGAGCGTGAAGAGTGGTTCATTAATGAGTCCTCGTATTGCGCGACGGACCTCGCCGGAGCATGACCATGAACCGCCCGACTGTTGCATCAGTGTGTGGGCCTCGTTGAATGCTTGGACGACGAAAGGATAATCGGGACCCTTTTTTTTGTCGCTTTGGCAGTCTCTCGTCACTCACATCAACGGTTTCACACAGCTTGCGGAAGGCCTCGCGCAGCGGAAAATGTTCCCTGAACAACAGCGCATCCACCTCGTCATCCGATCGCGACAGCCTGTCATCACGAAAATACTCCAAATACATCGTATGAATCACCTTTCATGTGTCATTAGCTAGGTAGAAATAAACATGGAGTGTTCCATACCTTAGCATTGGCTACAATGACTTCATAGAATTTTATCCGAGGTCCGCCGTGACACTTGTGCTCCACACCCTCTTTCATATAGTTCCTAAATTGCTCAGCGACAGGGCGCTCTTTGATATCTCTCAGGACAAAGACCGTCCGAAGAAACAATGCGTGAAGGAATGAACAGCTGCAAATAAACGCATCTCATTGTGAACTACTGGTTGCGAGATAATCAAATGCCGGTCGGTCTGAAGGAGGATACTGGAGTTAAGCAAATTCAGCTTTTAAGGGAAACAAAAGAATAAATAAGTAGGTATACCGGACGACTGAGGTCCCCGCAGGTTGACAGGGATCACGAAGTGGAACATGTTCATTTCATCAACGACGCGAAATTTGCCCATTCCTGATTGGACGATCGCAAAGTATTTTGCATGAGAGTCGTGAATTTTCCTCGGCGCCCTTCTTGAACCACTTTTTAATATCATTCTAGAAGCATCTCCAACATATTATTCATCTTTCCATGCATGTACCGCAGCTAATCACGAAGACTGTCCGCACCTTCCAACATAGGGGCTTCAAAAGTAGAATATGAATATCATTTCCGGACGACATTGTATTGATATTCACCTAGTCGAAGAAGTTTTATAACGTGGGCGTTAGACATGCAATCAGCGGATGCAGACAAGTCCTTACTCAATAGCCGCACGTTTTTGAAACCAATTTTCGAGCCGACCACCATCAATTCGTAAATGCTCGGGTTGCTGGTTAGAATGGTTTCGCATTCAGTAATGTTGACATATTCTGCGAGGAGGCGACCTCCTGACTGCCGGACAATATGCGCGGCACTTGCGGGGGTGAAAGATCAGACGGATATCATCGTCTAGTTATTCGTGCTCTCCCTCTTCGAAGTCGTCTGGAACAAGCTCGAAGTCAACGACTTCCTCGACATCCATGATGTGGTTGTGGACTTGTCGTGTGTCCAATTGAGGGTGTGGGTTGAAGCAGAGTGTGAGTTCAGCCCCCCGGGTCACGTGTTTTGTAAATAACGCGTTGGCTACTAGTGCAGCCGCGCACGTGCGCCGAAGCTCGTCCTCGTGCACTATTACACCAGCTACTCGCTGGAAGCACAGGAAACTTTTTATTTCCCTTCATTCGTCCTTGCCTTTTATCTCGCACTTTAGTTTAGGAACACAGCAAGCAAAACATGGCTGATAGCAGGGACGATCTCACGCCGACAGCTGACCTTGACGAGGATGCACCTAGCCCTGCCATTTCCGTTCCGGAGGAGTCTGGTGATGCTGGGGAGGGCGGAAAGCTGAAGATGATCGTGCAGCTCGTCAAGAAGTGTCTCGGTGTGAAAGACATCGCTGCAATGTAGGTGCTACGCAACCATCCCCGGCTCAGCCACTGAGCCACTCACCGTTGTTGCACGTAGGCGCTTGTCGCTTCCAGCCTCCTTGCTCGAGCCGCTGCCAAACCTGGAGTATTGGCATTACCTCGATCGACCTGATCTGTTTGCGGCGTGCGTGTTCTTCGGTGTTGTGTGCTATTCGACGTATGTGACTCCCGTCGTAGCATCAACGATTCAGATGATGCCTTTGAGCGAATGCTTGCTGCGGTTCGGTTTACGTTTACCAAGGACCTCAAGTTCATCGTAAGTGACAGCTGTCATTTGATCCCACACGCGTGCTTTGACACTCGCCTGTGCAGCATGGTAAAGTGTGCAAGCCATACAACTCAGTCCTCGGAGAGCACTTCCGTGCGCATTGGGACGTCCCCCCTGTGCGATACTCCTCTGATCCAAGGCAACCTCCGATATTTGGAACACATACGACACAAACGCCTTCCCCGCAGGTATCCACCACTTCGTTCCCGTCAGAGACCTTGAGTATCAAGAGTGGACGAAGCGAGCGTAGCTCAAAGAGCACTCGAAGTGGTCTCAGTCTCCTCTCCAAGACAAAAGCTAGCCCATCGACTGCTCCTACATCGCCTCAGCACGTCCCGGATGCTGGTCCTACAGGACGCATGTCTAGCCTCTCCCTCGGCGCAGACGGATCAGATACGGATCCTCTCCGTGTGGTGTATATTACTGAACAGGTCTCGCACCATCCACCTATATCCGCCTACTACGCCGCTTGTCCTGCTCGCTCTGTCGAGATGGGAGGGATCGACCAGATCTCTGCAAAGATTTCGGGTACAGCGTTACGTGTCACACCAGGATCGTACAACAAGGGGATTTATATCAACATCAACGGTGGTCCAGGAGAAGGCGAGCAATACCACATAACGCACCCCATTGCATGCGTCAACGGGATTCTTAGAGGGAGCTTTTACATTACGGTCGCTGATTCGACAATTATCACGTGTACTGGCGGGAAGGGTAGAGAAAGTTATCGTGCGGTGATAGAGTACAAGGAGGAGGTGCGTTGATCGCTTGATCAGGGGATACGCTTCTAATTCTGTCGTGATCGCGGATTCAGTCGTGGCTTGGGCGGGCCCATTTCCTTGTCGAAGGTGTTATCCACACGTATGACGAAGACGCGACGGAGCATGAGGAGTGGACAAAGGTCAAGCATGTCCCCCAGTCTCGCATCGTCGCCTTCTTCGATGGTTGCTGGCGAAACCAAATTCGGTGGCGACATAATCCTTCACGTTCCAGCGTGTCTGTGACGTCGACAGCAGAGTTCCACACGCTGGTAAACCTCGAAACTTTACAGGTCATCCCCAAGGTCGTGCGCCCCGTCGAGAGGCAACTCCCCAGGGAAAGCCGAAAGTTGTGGGAGAACGTCACCACCAAGCTCCTCAGCAAGGAGTATGGGGACGCGACCAAGCACAAGCTTGCGCTCGAGCAGAGGCAGCGTGATGAGGCGAGCGAACGGAAACGAAAGGGCGAGGAGTAAGTGGGCGACTGCCAGGACTAGATTTCGAACCATGAGCTTGACGTGTTATCACTTTCAGGTTTATACCCGCATACTTTGAGAGGGACATTTGCTCCGGCATACCCGTTCTTACGGAGGCAGGTCGCAAAGCTGTAGAAGAGGAGCTCCGAGAATGCGCTTCGGACACGATATAGAGTGACTTGGGCCGACGTAAGCGTTGTTCACGACCCGTAATGACCATCTTTTCTTCCTTTCTTTCTTTTCCCTCGTACTGTCTTCTTGGACGTTTGCAACTCTGCGCAGACATGGATGCTCGAGGACATACACACGCGTTCCTGCTTGATTTAATGTCATTCTGTGCATCTCATGATGATATCCTTACACTATCTACAATCCCTAAATCGATGTTTGTCGAGAGATATAAACCGGGTCGGACATAAGTACGGCCAACTGGTAGTTAAAACAAACCGCCAGTCCTTCTTTCTCATTCCGATTCCTCCAACTGCCGGGGCGTTCTTTGGGGAGAGTGAAGTTCCATGTTTGTGTACCGCTGGAAGCATACGGGGACGGCGCTGACGAGTGTGATATCGGCTTGATATTATGATATTTATCGGCAGCAGAGGTAGTGAGGTGTCCTGCGGTGAGGAAAGAAGAGAAACATATCACGAATGTATGGACATGACGACGGGTAATTTATCTGTGATTAAGGACGCTCCAACACGTTTGGTTAATTGAGGGCTCCTGTTCCGTCTACGGTTACCTAGATATCTCCGATAAGAGAAGATCGCGGCATGGTTCTGCGGAGGACGCGTAGCGGATCTTGGGTTGGGAGGAGAGCCGCGATGCCCTCCAACGATCCCTACGTACGCAATCGTGAACACATGCAGGTTTACTCATACAAACACCGCCGGCTGCGAGTACATCCGCCGAGCTTGAAGCAGTAGTCTGATGCCCTTCCATATGCAGACCTGTCTGTCTGCTCTCCTCTTGGGCGAGCTACGAAAGGATACGAACCACAAACCAAGCCTCACGATCGGATGGATCATGGATCACGCACACGGCTAGATCTCCTGCTCGCATCTTGCGGTCCACGATTACAAGAGAAGAAAAGGAGATCTTGACAAGCATATTGCCAGTTGTGTGTGTGTGCTCGTGCAGGCGCCACTGACTTGGCCAGGACATGTTGCTGCTCCAATTTGAAATATCAAAACCCAAGAGTTTCGCCTACAAGATCTGGGCATCTAGTAAGACCCCCCCCATTCCCCTGACTTTTCACTACGTCGACCGGAACTTCAATCTTCAACTCTGAATCGTTTCCAGTTCGAGGTCTCTGAAAAATTTTGGGTTTGAACTTTGAAGTCACGATGCGCGGTAGATATAAATTGCTCGTAAAGGTGCTGCCCCATAAAATAGGGCGACGACGCAACTCAGGAACAGAAGGTGAAAGTCCGGTTGACAGCTACTCATATGAGCTTGAGCCTCAACGATCCCCTGTTAGAGCATTGAGAACGAGATTAACCAACCGTCCATCTAGATGGTCGAATGGTTGTCATAAATTTTGTGTTTATCCGTGAGGGGTGAGGGAACAGGGGTGAAGGAATAAACAAGGATTCAGGTGGGTTTCGAGTGGATACATTTGGGTAGAATTTCAAGGTATGTGTGCACCTGCCTGCAGGCTGCCACCCTATATGTACCTGTGATATCATTAATATGCTACGTCCGGGGGAATCGATTTTCGTCCGAAAAGTGAAAAATAGACGGACGGCACCTCGGCACGTCTTCGAAGCATCAAGGACTACTGCAGTCAAACTGGAAGATAAAAAAAAACTTGGTTCAACTGAGGGTCGAACTCAGGACCTTCTGTGTGTAAGACAGAAATCATAACCACTAGACCATTGAACCTGGCGACAGTTTGGGGCTTGGGCTCATAATCAAATCATGTCGTCATCACTTTTGTTGCCATGAGAGTAGACAGGCCGAGGCCACCTGGGTGAGGTTCGCGCGAAGCCTATCTGCCCTCTCCTGAATCAATTGTCCAATGTACGCGGGTGGATCGAGTTGTAGCTGACAGTATATAATCGTCTCCATTCGCGCTTGTTCGAAGTGCATTCAATTATCACTGCCAAAGTAGTAAGAGGTCTGCACGTTGTGCACGAGCGCGGGCTTCGAGACCGCAAGTAGACTCATCATTCATCCCAAGTGTATACAAAAGTCATCTCGGGAACGGGTGCTCGGTCACTGGCGACAGCAGGCGTCATGCACGTGGGACAGTCCTCATAATATGTAAACGGCTTTATTGTTCTTGGGCAACGCTGGCGTGGGTTCTCCCAAGCTCCGCCCTTTTGTCGTCCAGGCGGTCATCATCATCCCCGTAGCCTCCCTCCGTCAACTAGCGTCTCTCCGAGCACACAGCCATTGAGGTGCAGTGCGAGCCGCTGCGTCTGACTGCAGAACAAGCACTCAGGTAAATTGTCGCTGTGTTTCTTTTTTATATATCCAACTCTTGAGGTTCGTTGTCAGGAAACGGCATGGTGTTCCCACAAGCTTCGCTTATGCGAGTTTGTGCCTGTCTCCCCTTGGTCGCATTGGTCGCAGCCACAGAGCCTGCCCGCGTACATGAGGCGCGTCAGGGACCCATATCCACTGTTACACAACTTCCTGCCGCAGGCCCCGGCCCAGTTTCCCTGCAGACATCCTCGTCGACGTCGACGGCGTCCAAAATAACAACGATGTCTGCGACGTCAAGCAGTGAGCAGTCTTTTTCTTTGTCTTCCAGTGTCTCACCTTTACCCTTGTCCACGTCGTCAAACACCCTATGGTCGTCGTTGTCCAACACCCTATCGCAACCATCGTCGTCATCGTTTACCTTAGTTTCACCCTCGTCATCTACAGCCGGGCCTCAGCCTTCAGAACCGTCTTCTCCCGGCAGTCTCAACATTACCGTTCATAACATGACAACGTGCACCTCGGGTTTAATTTCGTGGAATTACGGCGGAAAAGAGGCTGAGTTATTGCTGTTGATTACTAACAATGGCGTGGATCAATCTCATGCCTTGTCTCGCCTCAAAACAAGGCAGGGCCCGGTCAGTAACACTACTCAGCAGCAACTGGTGACTACCAACACCTCTGCGCTGTCTTGGACGTGGTCCTCTGTCAACCTCACGCAGGGTTGGTATGAGATACAGGGTCTTGCATTCGCCACGCCGACTGTTAATAATACCTCTGCGCCGTTCTTCATTGCAAACGGAACGAGTGTCGCTTGTTTAGCAGGTACATCGCCGCAAGCTTCATCCACGGCGTCCCCTAGCGCCAATGCCTCCCCATCCTCTGCGGCGTCAAAAACAAACGTGACCGGCATTGTGGGGGGTGTCGTCGGTGCTGTGGCCGGTGTTACCCTGGCTATCATCGCAGGGGTATGGTTGTGGTCACGGAGACGGAAAGTTTCGTTAGTTGGAGGTGGTGGAAGCAGGAACCGAAAATGGGGATCGCTCAAATCCACCACCTCGAGCCTTCCACCAGAAGGCGGTGGTACTCAACTCACCGGTCATCATTTCCATTCTCATTCAGAGTCGACGGGAGGCATACTCCAAGATGTTGCGGATGGTAAAGCGTCTGCGACGACCACCCCTGCCGGTTCCGATGAAAACGCTGGCAACATAGGCGAGGAAAAGCTCGTCTCTCCTGCCTCTTCTTCCGGCATGAGCCCCTTTGACGTGCTTAACACACCCATCCATCACGACCGTCGCGCTTCGGCGTACTATTCTATCCAAACCCCGACCACCGTCGCCAGCGAAGACCCCCGACCCCGTGCCGTCTCTCGACATATATCCAATCAAAGCATCGAGCAACAAGCGCAGCGGATCCGATCCTCGATGGAATTTTCCACCCGACGTCGTAGCGAGCGCCTCTCGATGCCCACCTTGCCCTCTCCCTACCTCTCCCGCTTTCCTCCATCCCCCACGCACACCCAATCCAAAGAGGAGTATCCTCTCTCTCCTGTGAGGGCCATGCCTGTCGACCGCTCTGTATCAACCGGCGCCATCTCCATGGCCGCACGGCGTGCATCCCGAAAACCCGTCCCACAGTACGATCCCTCGTTATTGCTCGAAAACAGGAACACAGACTCGGTATCTACGTTTACGGGGGGTGCCGAGTCTTCGCAATCACACGGAACAGGAATGGGAGCGGAGACGTACGGGACGCCAAGGGACTTGGTGCACAAGGGGAGCTTCGGGGACGGACGTCCTGTGCACTATCTAATCCCAGATATGCCCCCGCCACAACGAGACTGAGATTGGTGGGCTGTGCCCCCTTCTCGCGGTGTTGGTATTCCATTTGTTCTTTCTCACTATTGCTTTCGTGTTTCGTTTGATATGCCTTTTTTCCCAATTTGGACGGGACGCATAGATTGGGTCGCTCGAGGTGTTGTGCTCTGCCCGGTTCACGGCATGCCATGACGAGCTTGTAGATCCAAACGTTCAAGAAGGGAACAAGGGCCCCCCCCTCTCGGGACAATACTGCCCGGTCCACACAGACACAGACAACGCGATAGCACAGGCTCAGCCACGCATTGGATCTTATTGATTCTGGACATGAATGGACATGGACATTTATGTATACACCCTGATGTAGCTTATCGACCTCCCTCCCCCTTTCTCATTTTACCCCTTGTGTTTTCGAAGAAAATCATTGGTGGGGCAGGATCCACGTGTTGCGTCCTTCGTAGCGATTCAGCTAGGCTTTTTATTTATTTATATGTTCTTCCCTCGGTAACTGTACACGAAGTGCGTGTCGCTATTTCATGTATCTCAAATTCGCTATCAACGTGTCTATAATCGTACGATCGAAACATGTCATTGCGACATTGGTACCACAAAGTTCGTCATGTTTGTGATCGAAAACAAACAAAAAGAAAAACGATCCGCTCGTATCTACGCTCTCGATTGATACGCCCTCCCGTCTCGCAATCTCGTTTTCAAATTTCAGCTCCCCCCTTCCTCTCCTAGTACTCGTGAACGATAATGATAGGAATCATGCGGACTCGGATCATCTGATGATGGTGTCCTAGTTATTCGGCGTTCCTCCCCCCCAAAAAAAAAAAACAAACAAACAAACAAGAGTCTTGGGGTGAACGCAAAACACAAAACGCCCGAGTCTCGCAATCCGATTTTGCTCGTCCAATTGTCCCTCGTTTCCGTCCAAGAAGACACGAAGCTCTACGTTGGTTCGAATGCGAGTAGTGTCATATGGCACTTCAATACAATCACGAGCGTGCTGTCATTGGTCCCGGCCAAGTCGGGGTGCTCGGAAGGGGCGACGCGTACGTAACGAAGATAGAGAAGAAACCGGAACAGACATGTAGTTTCACGGGCAAATGGCGATCACCGGTGACAAGTAAGGTCAATCGCATTACGAACGTTCATTCATGTCATACATACATATGACGAGGAGCCAAACCTCGGATGCCGATGATTCATCCATGGAAAAACTGGCGGAGATGTCCGTTCGTCCCATCGTCGTTGCTCCCTCGATCGCTCCCAGGCGAACGAATTCAACGGGTATCGGCGTAATCCGATGGTCGCCCTTCGCTTCCATCCTTCTGAACTTTTGAAATGACACGCAAGATCTGGATATAAATGAAAGAAAAACAAATAACGATTTCTTCGTCTATCTATACTGTACGTGCGCGGAGATGTGACGAGTGATCGGTGCCGAAATAGATTGCACGCGGTCGCATTGATGCTGTCGGAGGTAATCAAGAGAGGTGAGACCAAGGGACAATGGCATGACGAAACACGATAAGGAGCGGTTGGATACAGCAAATGTCGACAAGTCGCGAAGCCCATTCTCACGACCATCCGTCGGGATTTCGGCGGCGCAAGGGTAAAGGTATCCATGGCGCGCGGGGCTTGGAATCAGCGGCCGTGCCACGTTTGTTGGCGTGTGGATTAGTCAAGCCGACTTTGCGTATCTTGGCGAGTCTGTGCGACACAGTGGACATGAGAAGGATGACACGAAGGATGTAGATAAGCGACGTCATCACCTCCAGAAGCCGACCCAGGCGACCAGTGCCGCGATGGCGGACGAGGCAACCGACATCGCGGCAAAGGCATAAGGCATATCCTCCATGTGGCTTTGTAACTTGACAGATTTGATATAGGGCGGATTAGCCCGAAACAGAAAGGGTTAGAGTCTTCCTTCACATACATTCATTCCGAACAGTCCAGCAACAAGGGCACCTGATCCAAGGCCCATGGTTCCAATAGAAACCTATTGTGTTTTAGGTGGGTTGAATTTGTTTTATTAAGAGAAAGAACGAACTTTAAGGTCCAAAGCTAGAAGTGCGTTGCGATTTGAGTCTAAAATGAGTTCAACGATTTCCTGGGTGGATTGGACATTTGTCTTTGTGATGTCGATCAGTTGAGACTCTAAATCATTTTGCCGGTTTAACATACATCGATATTCTCTGCCTCGTTAACTATTTCCTCGACTTGCTTGGAAAAGAATTCTAGTAACACCTCTAGTTCGTCATGCTCGTGCATGTCGCGAGGAGAGCCATTCTTTTTGTCCGTAAGATACATTGCACTCAAGTCCTCGTCTGTGCGTGATGTTAGGAGAGGGGAGTAACGATCATCAAGACCAACCCTGTTCCAAAAGATCTTCCAGGGCTTCCTGGACCTGCGGACGATAATGAGAGTATAAAAGGAGATATGATCAAGAGGGATACCAAAGTTGCGCGATTTTTGAAGGCAGCGAGGCGTCTCGAGTAATGAAGGAGTCGTTTGAATTTATCGTGGTTAATATCGTCTTCAAGCTCAGCCAGGAGTCCTCCAACGAGGTTCCGGATGAAGACCATTTCGGCCTCGAGTGCGCTAAGAACGGAGAGAAGAATGGATTCTATTGCTCTGATGGATATTAAAGTGGGTTGGGCGACGTTGAAAGGAGGTTATTAACTCACCTGAATTCGTAAGGAGCACCGCTACCACGGGCCTTGAGATTGTGCTGTTGAGAAGTGAGGCTGCTAAAGAGATCAATCGCCGCGCTGATGCCGTACCTCGAGGTGGTATAAGAACACGGAGTGGAGCCTGGAGTCATCTGACCCGTAAGGATCGAAGAGCACGACGGTGTCGGCCTTGACGAGGGCTCTGATATGTAATATATTAATCTGGTGAAGTTGAGCAAGCGCGTGGTTAGGTGAGAGAGGAGAAACGGACTAAAATGGCCTCTTTGCGGATGAGGATAGTGGGGACCAAGTTTGGTATACGAGAGTCTATCTTGCGGAGGTCACGAGGCTTCATAATAAACGTCAGGCTGGATGGTGTGTGACGTCCTCGATTGAATTGTGTCCTGACAAACTTACGTTCAAACGGTGTTCGTTGCATAAATCTGATCTTTTAAACTGTCCGGAGATACTCTGGACCGCACCTAGACCGATGCGATTACGTCGTGAGCCAAGGTGGCGGCGGATGACTCGGATGAGACAAAATAACGACCTTGTTCGTCTATGATGGTGCCTAGGAACGTGTTGCGAGGGGACGTTTGTGGGGTGAGTGAACGGCAGAGAGTGGAACACTTACAGCGAAGCATGAGATCAGATGGGAGTCTGCTCTTCATGACTTTTTCGAGGATGGCGGCCTTTGCGTCCTCCTCGCTCGGGGAGGGGGATGGCCGGTGGATAGGGCCGGGTCTGAGGAAGGCATTCCAGGCCAAGTTACGGGCGAGGCGAAGAGAGGTGATGGACATTACATTGCGGATAGAGGTCTGCATTAACGAAGGAAGGTAAAAAAAGGACGAAAAATAATTTGACCAAGAGAGAAAAAGGGATGTTTTCCCGATTTGAAATATTAAAACGCTGGGGGTTACCCCACTTAGTGCTGCCCCGCGTTCGGACAAATCCGACCTGGACATGACCCAAGTTGCTTCCGCTCGTCCCTCACGGAATTAATTACATATCAATCCATTTCCCTCTCGCCCTCTACGCTCTTCTCAAGAACGCTCTATTTTACCATGCCCTGCACCTGACCCTCCCCCGTTACTCCCCCTCCCCTCCCCCCTCTTCCCCATGTCTTCAGACACCCGAAGACTCCTCGAAGCCGCCATGGCTCTCTCCCAGCTCCTCACCATGCACGCTATCCCCCATGCATTTCACGGTAGCATACTCACCGCTGTCATCTCCGATAGCTCTCGTTGTGATGTTCGTCAACCTTGTCTTCCGTGCCGTCCTCCTCCTCATATATGTCTCTAGGAAATATTTTGCATCGTCGAGGGTGGTACCACCCACCCCTTCCGTCGCGTCCGTCAAGCGATCGCGGACAGTGAATATTTCACGACGACACATTCACCATGGAGCAACCGGTAGACACCCTTGCTCTTGACTTGGTCCTCATCCCTTGTAACACTCGTCTTTACAGCCTGCATGCCACCTATCGTCGTCTCATACCCGCTATTGAAGCGAGTCCCCACCTCCTTGTGGCGCGCACCGTGCTTATCCATCTTTGTATGTATCCCAGATCGAGATTTTACCTGCTGGGGAGCATGGCCCTCGACGGCTGGACGCCTCCACGACCATGAACATAAAAGGCATACCCTTTTTGACCCTCTCAGAGTTTGTCCGGGATAAATTAAAAGCTTGGTCGATGCAAGTACCCACCCACCTGTGCCCGCTCACTCGGCTAATCAAAAGGTCCTTGCACGCAGACGCGGCTCAGACCGTGACGCGAACGATATCGTGTACACCCTCTGTCGATACTGGAACCGACTCGACATTAATCGTGTCCCCGAACATGATATGACTCAATTCGTCACCTGTCATCGAACAGCAGCTCTCTCGTGGGCAGCCCTTAAGCGAAAATATCGCATGTGACCGCCTAGCCCCTCTGCTCGGACATGTGGCCTTGAGGAACCCCTGGGAGGGATTGCGCCCGCGAGTGCAAGTATGAGCGAGGTTGCTTGTTCCTATCTGATCTGATACCCATCCGAGAACACGATCGATATGGTAGATAGGCTTTTGCAAATTGTAGCAACGCTGTACTCTCTTACTTATCTTTGGAAATCAACCTACGCATCCGGTGACCTGTGTGCACCAGTCCAGACCCGGTCACCCATTGGCAACTATTGTTTATAACACTATTTGCAACCCCCACGTTAATCGCTATCTCACTGCTTTTGCTTGAACGAATCGAGGAACCCTTGTAAGGCTGCCGTCACGATGAAACGCAACGGTTCGGATCCATCATGACTAATCCCAAAAAAAACAAGCGATGCAAGTTAACGTTCGGACCTGCGCAATTGAGTTTGTGCGCTCGTGTTCCCCGGGGTACGCAGCTTATTTCTATTTCCAGTCGCACATGATCCTCTCACCCGGACACGTCCCAGGTACATATGGTAGTTCAGTGCGAGGACAACGGACGCAAGTCTGATAGATGAATTGAATTGGGGGGACCTGGCCCTGGTGAAAAGGTTGCGCATCGCAAGAGACATGACACAGACACGTTCAAGTTTACCTTGAAGCTTGATCGCTCTCTCTCAGGTTATCGTCCCCGTCATCGTCATGCCGATTATACCATCGTCGTGAATCGAAGTATCCCAGAAAGGCCCGAGTTCGTTGGAACCAAGTGCTGCGGGGCTAAATCATTTAGTGCTCGGTTTGCCATAAGTCGAGAAAGTTCACTTGTGACGTTTGGAAGTTGGGAGCTCGGTGGCGTCTCGTTTAATTCTCTCTCACCTCTGACGTCGTTGACACTCAATTACGGAGAAACTGTCCAATTTGCCTCACAGATCTCTTTTTGTTCTGCTATTTGCGTACTCCTACTGATCACTCCCATTAGATGTCCGATGCTTACAAACATCCCTGAATATCAAAAGCCTTTTGATGCGCGTGTTTCGTTGTCAAACCATCGACTACGCCCGATGTCAAAGGACACCATCGATTGGTTTTGAGTCATCGGACGGCGTGGCCCACGAATGGGAGTGCGATCAAGGCTGCCAGAAGGATTGCTGATGGTGTGATAGCGATAGCGTGAAGGACGAGGATGATCCAATAATCGGGTGTGAATAAGTATCCGTGCCACACACAGAAGCCCGATGACATCATACGATGACGCAGGGACACATTCCTGAACCCTCCCCAATGGGTACCATCCCTCCTCGAACCAGACGTCCTATTACTTGACACGTCAAAGGACCGTGCCGGGAGACACAACACGCGCGGTGCGTGTGGGGCCGCTGAGAAGGAGGGGGAGGAGGAGAAAGCAAAATAAGGAAGGGGAAAGCGGAGGTGGTGATATCCGGGGGATTCGCGAACGCGACGAATCACAGGGCGCG
>QFEM01012731.1:0-13768 GCA_003316205.1 Boletus bicolor
CTTCTGGGCTCCTCGAGGTCACATAGGTGTGATCGAGAGGCACATCGCCATCCCATTCTTCATTATGAACCGGAATCCACATTCCAAATGATGATATCTTCGTAATCAATGTCGACTTGTTCGCACCAACCTATTCAATGCTCCTATCAATCAACCGTCAGGGAAAGATAGAGTCGCCGCACCCTGTAGATGCCAATCCAATCACGCCGAGAGTGGCGCTGGGGAGCTTCCCACTTGACGTGGATAGGCTCACCAAGGTGAAACCGCGTATTGCCGGATTTACTGGGAGAAATCGAGACCTTGTATTTGGCGGTATCATAAGAAGACAAGTCATTTGCAACGCGTCTAAAACAAGTGGAGAAGATTACGACTGTCAATATCAGGAATGGCTAAAGATAGCGGGGGGCTCACGTTATGACCAGACGTTCACGCGACTGTTGCAAGAGCACTTTGGTCTCTTGCATGACTTCTGATATCTTTGGTTTGGCTATGCGGGGTTTCAGTTTAAAATTCCGTCGAGAGAACGCATTCTGTTCAACTCACACTTCGCCAAGAACTCTTCCACGATGTCGGCAGTCTCCTCAAACACTTTATCAAAAGTCCCTTTGACTTCCTTTGCAACCCTCCTGATCTCTGGTGCATGACGCCCAGCGCGAGACTCCAAAAGTCGCGCGTTTTTGGTCGCGACGTTCTTAATGACCTTGACAAAACCAGCTTCCTTGCGTAAACTATCTCCGTACAATTTCCGCATGTGAGGGCTATCGCCATAATCAGTGTACAGTGTCAGCCACTGAAAGACGAGCACAAACCAGCGGGGCTTACGTCTCAACATTGTGCAAAAACCACCAATGTGCAAGGAGCCTTAGAACCGCAAGGAGGCCTACAAGTTTACTTCCGCTAATAAGCGCGAATCCGAAGAACGATGCACCGCTCATGAGTTCGGGATTGTCGAGATAACTTTAGAGGGCCCGGTTACCAAGGTTTCAAAACATCAACTTGGGAAATAGCTCACCGGAAGATGCCAGTGTATTCCAAATGGGCAGGGAAGTCTTCTGCAAAGAAATCTCCGTAGAACCAACCTGAATATCGAATTGGTAAACATTTTCTGCAGCAACCGAATTGCATACCAAAGATGCCGAGAACTTCATACGACTCCATGGCCGCCCATATGTGAAGACCAATCAGTAACTTTCAGGAATGAGTAAAAAAATACACCACAAGTAAAAAGGGACAACGTACCGCCCCCAATGTATGGCACAAAAGATCATCTCCTTCCGCCCACGATTTTGGTAGTTCATAAGTATTCCAGGCAAGGCCAACGAGGGAAACTGCAAGAAAAATATAAGCGGGCAAGAAAAATACGGAGTGGACAGAATAATACTGTAAGTCATGCACAAGCTCATGTTACACAGCGACTTCCAATTTGTGAAAGCCTCCTGTACTGCACTGTCGCCATTGTCGTTGACAGGATAGGGGTAGTTCTTGAGAAAGTGGCGAACAAGAAACTTGGACCGGCTCTGTGCCTGCAGGAGAAGACCCAAGCCAAAACTGTGGAAGATGCACCAGGCAAATGCGTGAATGAAATGCAAGGCCAGAGTCGCACGACGTGACATGATTGGGAGACAGGAAGCAACCAATATGTAGAATATCAGCAGTACCAACATCGCATCGGAAGACCTGATGCGTAAAGAATTCGGTTGAGCGAATTCTTTGGACAAGTTCTCCGATGAGCACCATACCGTAGCAAATCAATGTTATGAAGACCGACAACGTCACGTCTGAAGTACTTGTGATATAGATCATGCTCTGACACTGGCTGTTGTTGCACAGCAGTTCTCCTGAGCGACTCGTTGCTCACGCGTGGTGTATGAAAAATCTTGCTCGGCTTCCGGGTTGGTACTGGCGTCTCGACTTCGGTCTCAAAGTCGGTTTCAGAAGTGGTCTCTCCTTCAGTCGCGGGTGGAGTCGAAAGGTTATCCGTGCAGTCTTCGTGGGAGATCACTGGTGACGCAGTGTTTTGCTTGCGAGGCCTGGTCGACGCTAGGGGTTTACGTACAGCAATCGGTTGACGTTTCCCATACATTCGTTCAATGTCTAACGAAACGTCAATATTTATTGTCAAGGGAAGTGCAGCAAGACGTACGCGGGTTCTCAAAGAACACCAAGAAAGCAAACTGAGCGGCGTGGGCGACAAGACTGGCAAACAACACGGGATAGCTGCCAACGATCAACGACAGTCCGTAGTAGCCCGCGTAACCTGTAAAAGTACCCGATGTTCGAGCATGTCGAAAGGGGATGAATAGAACGACTTACCAACAGAGTACATCGGGTGCGGTGCGAGCTCAAATACCCCATCGAAGACCAGGTTACCACGCTGGAAAAAGACATCACCCCAGTACCAGCCGTAATCTTTCACGACGCTATGCGCCTCTGTTTTGACCCAGAGATTGAACGCGATCAGCGCGAGACCGCCAATCCAGCTAATATGGTGTCACTCGTGAAAGGTGACGGTTTCACGACTGACACTTACCGCATGACGTGCACAGTGAACGAAAGTCCTACTGGAACTCGGAAGCAAGAAAAGGCAAACATGCAATACGCCAAGAAATCACTGCACGCGACCTTAAGCATGAGCGTGACCACACGAGCAACACTGGACGCACTTCAAGAGAATGACATCTACCAGTTGTCTGAACAAGAGCCAAGTGTTGTATTCCAATGGAAGCTCCTGAAGGAAACGGGAAAGATCAGTACGCGATCAAGCCAATCTCGATACACCCACATCGAACGAGTAATCTTTGCCCATCTTACCAGCAAGTTGTGCACGAATCCAGTTTCTCATGGCAGGTTTACGATTCTGATCAAGCCATCCCAACCGCTGGATTTCTCGAACGATCCACTTCTTCTTGCTCTGTTGTGTAAGAACCCAGCCCAAACCAGCATCGTAGGCAGCCCGCCAAAACGCGAAATAGACTAAGAAGAACACTTTGGCCACTGGCCGGGGCAAGAGATAAAATAGGACGAGTTGGAAACCCAGGAGAGATAAATTGAGAACATCCAGATGACTTTTCGGGTAAGCAGGGTGGAATAGCGCGGTAAGGACATCGTGGGTAGTTGGCACGCGGAAAACTATTGGAAGACATTTATAGCGCACAGAGAAGCGCCATCAGAGCGACCACGTACCTTCGCCATTGGGCGTCTTACCCCACACGACCTCCTCCCGAGGAGGATTCAGACGAGGTTTTTCGTCTCGGTCATCAACGACACGAACTCCATCGACGTGCTCCGATGTTCTTGCTGAATCCGAGAGCTTCCTCTGGCGCAATCCCTGTGGACTCGCCAACGCCATTCAGTAACTCGAATAAAACAGAACCTGACAGACGAGAAAATTGGCTCGGTAATTTATGTGTCGCAATTTTACGTAAAAACCGAGACATACGGCGGAGTACATTTTCTCCTTGAGCTTTGACGACCATTTTTCAACAAGTGCCTCTACGGCGAACGAATTTCAAGTCTGACTTGTTTTTTCGTACCCTTTTTATTCACTCATCGTTCGACTCACCCCATCGAGCGTCGAGTTGCTAATGTTAGGGAAGAGCGAGCTCTACGAACGAGGCATTTTTTTTCGGATGGCTTCTGTGCTCGCCGTAGAAGTCGTCCCTACGAGGTGTCTTACATCCATCACGCTTCAAAATATTATAGATGGCACACTCTTCCATTTATTCAGATGATACATCAATCTCCGTATTATATAGAGGCTACATACTATGATCATATCTACGAGACTAAGCAACATTCGTGGATAGATTATATGGATCTCATACGGACTCGCATCATTATCAGTCGTGAATCACTTCCAAATTCACTGGTTCAAAAAGTTTGGAGGGCGTGCGCCTTGAAAGCACGATCAGTCGTCGAGAATGTCTTTGTAGCCTTTCTCACTCTCGACCTCCCCCGGGATCTCTTCGAGCTTTCCAAAAGGACGTTAAGCCGCCTTAAACGAATCCATACAGCAAAAACCACCAACCTTGTCAAAGTCATACAGGCATTGCTCAATCCGTCCCATCGCCGTCTCCAGTTCCTCATCCGAAATCACCAACGGAGGCGCGAAACGAATACTACAACGATACCATCAACCACCATCAAAATCAAACACAAAGCACAGTCACCCACATATTAACGTGCGTCGGCTTCGCGAGCACGCCCCGACTCTTCAACAGCAGACAGAATTGCCACGCCGTATGGCCCTTCAGACTCGCCGACTCATCGATCACGACCGCGTTCAATAGCCCCCGTCCACGAACCACTTTGATCAACGGTGACTTCTCCTTGACCGCATTCATACGTTCGCGGAAGATCTGTCCGAGGCGCTCGGCCTTCTCGGCCAATCTTTCCTCCTGGATCACATCAAGAGCCGTCATGGCTACAGCACATCCCAAAGGGTTCCTGACAAAACGGGGTTCAAAACAGTATTCCCATTCTCGAGGTGGACCATGCTTACCCTCCATATGTGCTCCCATGTTGACCAGGCCCGATACAGTCCATCACTGCACGATCGGCAAGAACCGCAGAAACAGGATAAACTATCGATCCAGAACGTGTTGTGTCAATGATTCTTACAACCACCGAGGGAACAAGCTCGACGGACCTCCGCCAGAAAGTGCCTTCCCCAATAAAACTATATCGGGTCGAATACCCTCGTGCTCGCAGCAGAGCATCTTCCCAGTCCGTGCCAGTCCCTGTTGTCAGGTGTCGATGATCAGCATCCGATAGCGTCGTGGCGGGTAGGCGGACCGACCGTTTGAATTTCATCGCAAATGAGGAGAACATTCCACTCCGTACATACTTTGCGAACTTCCCTGAGATACCCCTCTGGGGGAACGACGACACTTGGAATCTCCATGAGAGAAAGGCAGTACATGCGTATTGGAGCGTACGTACCCAGCTTCACCTTGAATGGGCTCTAACAAGAATGCAGCGACGTTCTTCCCAAAGTGATCGAGCGCACGCTCGAGGTCTTCGATGTGACCATAGCGTATCGTCTGAACAGTTCCATCCTGATCCTTGTACATAGGACCTACGCCCGCGAGATAAGGTCCGAACCCGTCACGACTCTCCGGATCAGTGCTCATGCTGTGTCGGTCCGAGAATAGATCAACAATCTTGGCCACGACACGGAGATGGGCTATCACCTACCTGATCACGCCCAAGGTTCTTCCGTGGAAATTCCCCCCTGGGCTGAGCACGATCGCCTTGCCCGGATCGACATTTTTGGTAGGTGTCTCGTACGCCCATTTCCTAGCCACCTTCAGGGCGGTCTCAACCGCCTCGGCACCGGTGTTCATAGGGAGAACACAGTCATAACCAAACGTCTCTTTCATCTGCTTTGCAAAGTGGGGAAAGACGGAATTGTAGAATGCACGCGAGGACAGTGTGAGTTTCTGAGCTTGCTCTACAAGAGTAGCAACTATCTTTGGGTGACAATGACCCTTTGAAACGTTTGTCCACATGAGCCAAGACAATCTACCACACACATTCAAGCCAACACAGACCTGGTTCACCGCGCTAAAATGAACATCATGTAAGCTCAAAGGATCACATCAAATGAAGAACGAGAAGCCCTACGAATAAGCAGACAGCATGTCTATGTATTCGTTGCCTTCGGGATCCCATACTCTAATCAAGTCAATCAGCGATTTCGATCAGAAGTTCCATCACCATTGGCGAAAAAGTCTCACTTGGCGCCTTTTGCGGAATCGAAGACGACTGGCAGTGGGTGGTAACTAGCGAAGTGAAAGGAAGAACATGATTCGTCAGTAAAATGGCATTAAAGGTCCCTTTGGTAGTGTCCTGCCACAGCGATGATTGGCCCAGGGTTGTCCGCGTGCGAGGCACGATCGATGGGATCATGGTTGACTTACTTGTGAGCGCTGTAATCATACTCCATCTGAATGAAACCTGCCGAAGATATCTTCTCAGATGGGGTACTTGTTCGGGTCTGCTTGATTGCATGGGTAGCGTTCGAATGGCCATTGGATACCCCTGGGCCGTCGCTTGGGAATGTCATGGCAGGTGACATGCTGAATACTATTGAAACTTGTGGGTAATTCGATGATTGGATGTTACAACGTCGATGGTGGACGTTGTGGTTCAGCTTAAGAGACGGACCTCGACACTCGGCCTTGGTGGCTCTGGCGTCTAGTTCCGCCCGGTTCAAGCCCGGTCAACCCGATCTGGCCCGTGGGGCCTTACAACCCCAAATGGATCAGCAGAGCACGTTCGAGTTCCAAGTATACAATACAGATCGGAATAATCATGAAAATGTCATCGTAGATCAGATGGCCACTCCTTCCGTCGTTTCCATCTCCCAGCACTGTCAAATCGTGGATTCGTTGGGTAGTTTAAGCCATCGTCAAGGTGATGTCCGATAGGCACTGAAAAGGTACAAGAGGTCAGAAATCGGGTGTTCAAAAGCCAACACGACGTTCACGCGAAAAAGACGTACGAAACCACCACCATACGTTCTTCCCCATCACTGCCACCCAGTTCGCCCTGCGACTTCCCAGCCACCACAAATTGCCTTCGATTCCAATTCTTCCCCATTCATTGTCCCACTGCTTTCTTGTTTGCCGTTTTGCACTGTGATAAATCCGGTTAGATCGGTGGGGAAAGTTATGTGTCTCGGTAACGTTCAGCTAGCCGATCTCGTGTGATACACGACATAAACGGCCCGACAATCGGGGATGTGAAAAGACGCACCCTAAATGATACCAATTGTGCATTCGCGACAACAACTCTTGTTCACGGTCTCGCATCGACCTGAAACTGAGTGACTCGACAGTCGTTTGGTTCAGCAGAGTGAGATGAAGCTGCGATATGAGTATAAGGCTGCAAAACAACCCAAAGAGACCAGCACTGGCAGGTGCCTTGTCAGTTACGGCGGGAAATACGACTTCAGAACAACGGCAACGAACAGGGCGATTACGACAACGTGCTGAGGGTCAAGCCCGGGGGCCGCAGAGGTGCGTGGCTTAACGTTGAGACCCAGAAGTGTCGAGAGCGTCCAAAAACAGAACATCGTCGCCCATTGAAGGAAATTGACGAAGAACTTCCAGAACAGCCTTTAAATAACGAGACATCACGCAGGAGACGAGCGCACTTTTTGGTTGAATGCACCGACACATTGCCCGATCCCTAAAACGGAGGAAGTATATAAATTTGTGAAATTCCCAGGAAGGGTATACCCACAAGGACAGTGATGGTCATACTTTAAGATGCACTTGACACCAGATTAGAGTGATGAGCACGCGGGCCAAGAAAAGCAACTTACTGTACCACATGCTTTACAATGATGCGCCCGGGAGGGCTTGACAATCTGGCACCTACTGCAATATCGGTATTCCGGCAAAAGTACGGGGGTTGTTGTCGGACTTCGCGAGAACTTCGGCGGAGGAAGGGTAGACCTCGAGTGATAAGGATTCGCATGGGTGGGGAGCGTCGCGGAATCCGGGATATGCGGGGACTCAGGGGCCCCAAACACATCAGTAGCACGTGGTTCCTCGAGACCACGGGTCGATGCTCGCGAGTGTGAACTCTGCTCTAGCTTAGCAACCGAAGAAGCAGCGGCAGAAAATTGCGATGCGACTGTTTTGCTCTTCCCGGAGCCAAGTGACGATTGTGGATTATACTTCCTTGCGGGTTCCTGTGTGGGAGGATGAAAGACGTTGGTGGTGGGAGACATGAGCTCATAATTAGTTCCACGGATGTCAGTGGAGGTGAGCGTTGATGATCTGTCATTACGTTCATAGCCCGGTCTAGTGGTTGTCTGGGTATACTGTGGGCCGATAGAGGTACGGGAATGAGTGGAAGGAATAGGCAAGAGAAGTTTTTGTTTGAGGAGCCTACCTGGCGCGCATTGCCGGGAGATGTAGTAATCAACTGAAAGTATTGCAGCAAATTGGGATGTCACTCATGCCAGGGTGGAATGAAAACGTACCACGACATAACACCATGACATCAAGGATAACAGGAGACAAAATACAACCAAGAAAGCTACTAGATATGGCGGAGGGTCTCACGTCAACGTAAGATCGGGAGAGGGAAACACACACCTCCGGTCGCCTGATTGCCTAGCGCACTGCTACTGTTCACAATCATGTCTCTGCAGAACCGTCCAGCGTACACATATGTCGAGTAGCCGACAATGAGGATCGTAAGGCCGACTGCGAATTTGCGTACTATCCATGGTTGTGGCTTGCTAGCCTCCCTGCGACGCAACCGTACCTCCTCTACAACACCGCAGCAAGCATGGTCTTGCTGGGACATGTCCTGCTGACTAGGTCTCGAAAGAGGAAGTCACTTCACGGCCAGCCAAGCCCAAGTTCAGAGTTCGAGTTGATGTCGCGCGGCATCCGAATGGACGTCAGCCTGGAGGTGAGCGATTACATAATTTTGTTCCCGAGACTCCATGCTGGCTCAGTGTCGAAGTTGGACAGGGAAGTCTTAGGAGGTTGACGTTCATCACGGAGGGGCTGAGCTTGCCAGCGTATGTCCTGTTTGTCGCCACGACCATGACATTAAGCCATCTGCTACCCACGCATCATCACATACGTCTCTCCCTGGAGCCTCGTTGCACCGATGTCCTGCTCATAAGAAAATCCCTCCAGGATGCGCTCGCGGACACGTTTGGACTCACCTTTGCGAGCACCTACATCGATGTGTTGTCGGTGAATGAGCTTGGATCGGAGACGGTCGTTCGTGTCAACCCAGAGTACGTCCAAGTCAGCCTTTAGGTGTGCAATGGCTGAACGTGATCAAAGGGACGCGTCGAGAATTTTAGCCGCTATCGTTGGAGCATCCCGTGCTTCTATCAAGTGTTCTGCAGTGAAAGAATCTTCATTTCTCCCGTCGCTCGTGTCCGACGATCTCGGCGCACCGTGACAAGCAGTGTTCCTGTGGTGAATCGTGATGGCGAATCAACGTTGCAAGGCGGTCGCTATGGAGGATCGATCACATGCAATCTTTTATTGATGTTGCCTACAATATACAAGGACTGCGAACAAAGAATGTGTCGCAGGTGGACGAGGTATGCTGTTGGGGGTAGTACAAAATACGTAGTTCATGCAGTAGAAACCCTTCTCTTTGCCCATTCAACAAATTGGTCTATGATAGTGGGCCAAGCCGCTGTGATGAGTCATGATGCAGCATTGTCAACTGCATGTTGCTACCGTAAGAACACATGGCATTACCTTGGTCGTCATGTTTGTTAAAGTCCCCGTCAAATGAACGGATAAAGTCTGGGAGCTGTGTTCATTTCGTCAGCAAAGCGGTGGAATAGGGGCCTCTATACGAACCATCTGCCAGGTATCTTTGCTCACGGCAACGTCATCTCGTGCTTTCATATACTCCAGCCACATCTCCGTGTGTTCTCTCGTCCATCCTTGACCCTCATCCATGTCGACATCTTCCTCATCATCGGCCGGAACATACCTCAACGCTTCCTTGCCCACGCCAAAGTACAGAAGCGATTTCCAGTACTCCAGCGCGGTATCTTTAGCTGGGTATAGTTACACGAGGTCAGGGTCGACCCATGAACCAGAAATTGTACTTACCAAGGCTACGCTGACCCTCTGACCGTGCAAAATTGAAAGTGTAATTGTACACCGTGCGGAAGTACGACGGATCGGAGCCAAGCTTGGTTTCTAATCGTGTGAGTGCAATTTTCATCCCGTCTATGGTGTCACACCTGCGCACAATTCGCATCAACTGTCCGAAACCACCGATGAGCGTGGAGCGGAAAGTTACCCAATGCTCTTCCAACCATCTATCCATCCTTTCCTGCTCCACTCTCCTATTCTCGGCGATTGAAGCTCATAGGCGAGCGATAAGAGTTTTGGCGTGTCGTCTTCTCCTTCCAGCTCCTCCTCGTCCTGTTTGAAACCGAGCTCGGTGAAGAACTGGACTGTGCCATGAGTAGAGATGACATCTCCATCTGTGTCTATTACGACGGTTCATCCTAGTTGTATGACCAGGGATGATTGGATCACTGTTACCTTTGTATTTATCGAAAAGGGTGGTCAATTTGCTCGTCGAAGCTCCAGAGTCTGCTCGGCGACTGCTACTTTCTTGGAAGAAAGCATCGATGGCCGCATCCAGTCGTTTGTATTTGTCGAGATAGCGCTTGGCCTCCTTGAGTCTATCGGAGAAGGATCACGAATAATCCGAGTATGATGATTCGTGCGATGCTCACGATCCGCCAGTTATGCTGCAAAAGTCGGCATAGGCCTCCTTGGTTGATCTTGACTAGTAAGCGTCAACAAGACGTGCTCGCCCAGAGAGCGGGCGGGAATATGAAGTAAATGACACAACTGACCATCTGTGTGTGGATCTACAATGCTAATGGCCGTGAACACCGACAAATATTCACGCCGGGTAGGGCGTCTTGAGAGGTGAAACGATCACAATTCGGTGTTCGGTGCGATAAGCGGATGAATCCGAGCCGCTGACATCGAAACCCCAGGTCACGTGCGACCCCATGACAAGCTGCATGTGCAGGGTCGGTTCGCCCTGGGTTTCATTCACGCGTTCGAACGGTTCAACGTCGTCTCATTTGCACGGAAATCGCATCTCGACTATTAGGGGCTTGGTTCATGTTCCACCTCAAGTTCCGCTCGCTTCAAGGGTCGTGCACTACAACGCGATCATGACGGCCGCTTCCATTTTCATTTCACAGCACACAACAGCGTCAGATGCAGTCCCTCCTCTTCTCAGCTCGCAGCCGATGGCTAATTACAGCTCACTTCATTGGTAACCGGCCGATTCGTCGTCCCTAATCAGGTATAATTGCTCGACTTGTTTTTATTCTTTCAGTGTGACGGTCCCTATGCTGCCAATCTACGCAAACTTTGTTAGCGACGCATTCTACGTGCCCTTTTTATGACTTGTGTTGTTTCTCTATTCTAATAGGTTCGTGATTCGACCCTTGTCGGGTTCACATTACTTGGCTTTGAGTTCCCCGTCGTCACTTTTGCCATTTGGAGATGGTGGCTTCGCTCCACTTGTGAACATGTGCTCAAACACACGTCCTATCACAACTGCTTTGAGCATCGAAATGAAAAGATGCCTTGTATTGATCGCCAAGTGTTTTTACTGTCACTCACCCAAGTGTGGCTTCCATTCTCTCCCAACCCCTTTGGGACTCATAATGATGCCATCTGGTGTGATCGAACAACATGTGCAGGCGGGTGCAACCAGTTATCTATTCATGAACGAAGGGTTGCGCCATGATCTGCCGCGCCTCCGGTTTAGGCCCGAGATAACGCCATTCACCGGATGCCAATGGTCATGTCAAGTCCATTCTTTCATTCCCAGCCAAAACAGTTCACCGACGGGTTCCTACAACGTTACCCCATGCTGTTGACAGTTCCACGTCATTTCCCCTCGGCGCCTTCTTATCGTGCGCGTGTTCCGTGCGATCACCAGTCGGAGCTGATTGATATGGATGTGCGGAGAATGACTGTCCTCCGCGAGTCCAGACTGCGATCATATATCAACGTACGTGCCACATTCGGACCCGACCCAAATGGAACATTTTCGTTATATTTAACACGATGAAGGTGGCTCAGGTAAACTAGCCAGAAATCCCCACCGCGTCCGTCTTGAACGGGTCATTTAAGAATATTTCACACAGAAGTAACTGTGAGAAATTCCCTGCAGCGGGCCGCGCTTCAGCCTATTTCTTGATTTTCATTTTGCTCCACCCCTTTTTTTTTTTTTTGTTCTTTGTATGTACCTCACTCGAGGTGATGAAAAAGTGATGTGCCTCCGCGTGTGCTCCACGAGAAGATGCTTTTAGCACTCACATAGGAGTCGGTCCGGACGTACATCACTTTGGCCGAATGCGTATGAATGGATGCTTGGACGGATGCATTGAACAACGGGCCACTCCGACGTTCCTGGGACCTCCATATCGACCAGGGAGACACTTCCGTCATCGCATTCCGTCATTCAAAAGGGAAAACCACGATCGATATCTGCGATCTATACCGTATGCACGCAGCGCGCGCAGGCTACTCTTCTGCGGGTGCATTAGCACCCTCACCCCATCAGAATCGGACATAATGACTGGAAATAAGTGGAATTCCCGAGGCGCGAGCAACGGTTGCTGGTCGGATAATATCTGAAACTTTTGCTTCCGGTCTTGGCGCCCCCCGGCTGCGATACGTTTATGAACATGTATGTACGTTGGTCACTCGTTCCAAAGTGCGAAGCGTCCTCATGAAGGGTGAACGCGTCATCTTAGATCAGGCACCTGCTCCCCATGTCAGGCGTGCGGAACCGCGTCTCCATGTTTTGTGAGAGAAACAAACCGGCCGGCCACCGGGGAGAATGGTGGAAATGGCGGAAAAAAAGAGGAAAACTTAGCAGCTGTGTGCCGCCAATTTTGCAAGGCACCGACGGAGATGTCGCGGGACTTGCCGGATCTCGATCGCGACCACACCTAGAAATGCGATTTTTTTAATAGAAAAAATATTTTATTTTTCATTAGAGCAGCACACCAGGTGCCTGTTCCGCGATACCGGACAGGGGAGCATGTGGAACGTTGCTTGAATACCAACTTGTTATCATCACCTCGGTCGTGGGGAAATACTATACGTGGTCAGGGCCGAGTGGGGTGCGTTTGTGGTAGGGGTTAAGTTACAACGAGATACTTCAAGGGATGGGCACAGCAGAATACAAGGTGTGATGGATGGCACAGATATGATGACGAGATTGAACTTGGTATATATAACAGGTATCAATGCGACGATCGTGTGGTTGGATATACTTATCGACTCATCGATCAGTATCCAGTATGGCGCGACTTGCCAGGTGTACTCACAGCATCAAGTTCGGACGATAACACGTCGAGTATGTTTGCCTGCACGTCGGCGGTCTGCATATGGCGTAGGTCGGCGCCAAGCCTCGTCCGTGTCATCTCGGTAGTCGTCCGGGGCCTGAAACTCTACTTTTGTCCCAGGATGTGGATCGTGAGGTGGTGTACGTAAGGTCATCCCGCTCTGATGTGATGCTGGCGGATGGAGATTGGGGGGGAGTTGGGGTGGCTGTCCATGGGGAGAGCCAGGGAACATGGCAGGTGATTGCGTGGGTGCCGGTATCGTACGAGATTGGCGGGGTTGTTTGGGATGAGGATAAGGTGCCGGAGGAGAAGTTGATGGATCGATGGGGGACTGATGTGGTGGATGTGGATGGAGTTGTGGCCAGGTCCGAGGGGGACCGCCGTGTACAGAAGATTCTCTGTTTTTTGTGCTGTGATGTGATTGCACGTCGTCTGAGGATGGGGGTGGTACGTCGATTTCAACGCGCACGCGGACGATTTCTTTGCCCGCCTGGGCGAAGAAAGCACGCTCTTGGCGCTGGAAAAAGCCACTGGTTGGGCCGGGTCTCATCTCGGGGAAGCTGGCAGGGGGCGCGGGGGGGAAGAGGGCCATGAGTTCATGACCTGTGGGCGGGGCAGGGTACTTTCGTGGGATGGGGTTAGTGTCCTGGGTGAGGTTGACGTCTGGGCGGGATCAGTGGACGTGATGGGGGGATAGGATAAGGAGTCACCTCGCAGAGAGCTCGGGGAGAGGGGCCGCCTGGATATGTGCGCAGAGGGATGGGACTTTGATGGTGGGCTGCGCTCTGCGGCGGTTGTGGTGGAGGCGGAGGATGAGGAGGGGGAAGGGGAGTGTACGGTGACGGGACGAAGGTGGAAGGACATTGCAGT
>QFEM01012732.1:0-31162 GCA_003316205.1 Boletus bicolor
GGTAGCGCCGGGTTGAAAGAGATCTCGCTAGCAACACTGTCCACGATGAGGCGGGTCTGGGACACTGCCTGAGCGACAGCTCCGAGGAAAGCGAACAATAGCAAGGTCTTGAACACCATCATTTTGCTTGTAAGTATTGATCGGGTCGGTTGACCCGTTAACTTGTATAGCTCCAGAGTCCCTGCCTTTCTTGGGTCAAGTTACCACGCTCGAAAAAACGCGAAGGACAACAGCTAGCCAGGGATTCATTGCCATATCACCTCGGTTTCGAGGGCTCATATTTCAAGATGTTGGTCCTGTACGAGACAGCCATGGGCTACTGCCTCTTCAAGCTGAGCGACTCAGCAAAACTCGATTCGGCCGATCTATACAGGGAGTTCGAGACGCCAGAAAAAGCAAACAAACTGTTCGTTGGTCTCGTGTTACCTCCGTCTAGCAGCTAACGTGTCGAATCTGCCTTCGAAGACTCAAGTTGAAGGCTCTGCATCGCTTTACTTCGACGGCGACTGCGGTCGAGGATCTCACAGCCGTCCAGGATGGGAAATTGGGAAAAGGTCTGAGGAAGTTCTTGTCGGAGGAAGTGGTGGACAAAGGCAAGGGAAAGGAATCTTTGGTCGTGATAGATCCCCGCTTAGGTGTGTGGAACAATCATCTTTTGCCTTGTGTGCTCATCTACCTTCCAGCCCACTCTATATCGAAGAAGTTGGGCATCAAGGTCTCCGCATTATCACCTGATGACCACAGCGACCTATGGAGAGGCATTCGCGCCCAAATAGCAGCCTTGATGGATGGTCTTGACCCCAAGGACCTTGCTACCATGAGTTTAGGTTTAAGTCACTCATTATCCCGGTAAGTCCGATCATGATGGCGGGCATCATGTTATTCATGCAAGTCTCAGCTTCAAGCTAAAATTCTCTCCGAACAAAGTTGACACGATGATAGTGCAAGCTATTGCCCTCCTCGACGACTTGGACAAGGAAATAAATATCTATGCCATGCGTGTAAAAGTGGGTAGATTGTACACTCAAGTGTAGCTTATCATTGACACCCCGTAGGAATGGTACGGGTGGCATTTCCCCGAAATGGCTAAAATAATATCGGACAACCTCGCGTATGCGAAAGTCGTTCGAGCTATGGGTTTTCGTACCAATGCAGTAACGACGTCATTCGAAACCATCTTGCCAGAGGACCTGGAGGCGGTCCTTAAGACTGCTGCCGAAATTTCAATGGGTACAGAGATTTCAGACAGCGACATATCGCACATACACGCTCTGTGCGACCAGGTGATATCCATTTCTGCGTACCGTGCCCAACTTGCAGAATATCTCCGAAATCGCATGAATGCCGTGGCTCCAAATCTCACGGCTCTTGTTGGCGATCTTGTCGGTGCAAGGCTGATATCACACGCTGGGAGCCTTTTAAACCTGGCAAAGCATCCGGCTTCCACAGTTCAAATTCTTGGTGCTGAGAAAGCACTCTTTCGTGCACTGAAAACGAAACATGATACCCCGAAATACGGGCTTATTTACCATGTGCGTGGTACTTGTGTTCTTGCTCTGGCTCCCGACTGATCAGAGTTCACAGGCGTCACTGATTGGCCAAGCCCCTCCAAAGCTCAAGGGAAAGGTGAGCCTGGGACTTTGATTTACTTCAATGTATGAATGCAATGTTACAGATGGCGCGTATGGTTGCAACAAAAGCTGCGCTCTCGATCCGTGTCGATGCTCTCACCGATGCAGACGGCAAGTCAGAGGATCAAGCCCCTTCTATTGGTCTCGAGAATCGTGCAAAATTGGAGTCCCGGCTGCGCGCACTAGAACACCAAAGCGACGTGTCCGGTGTTCGACGATATGCGGATGACGGCAAGAAGCAACAAAAGTTCACGATGAAAGGCGACACGAAGATATATAACACGGCTGCGGATGCTGTTCACCTCGTCCCTACACAACGAGAGCCACTAGAGACGGCTATCCAAGCGGTCCTGGATGTGAAGGCCGAGAAGAAGAAGGCGAAAGAAGAACGGAGAGCGAAGCGGAAGGCCGAGAAAGAAAGGGCGACTGAGTCGGACGCTGACAAGATGGACGTTGACGAAGAGTCGGGAGAAAACAAGGAGAAAAAACGGAAACGGCGAGAAAGTGAGGGACATAATCAAACAGATGCCAATGAAACCAAGGTTAGTCTTTGTCGGTGATCTCTGTATTTGCTCGCTGAGTGCAAGCAGGAGGACGGCGAGACGGAAGCCGAGCGGAAGGCAAGGAAGGAGAGAAAGAAAGCACTCAAGGCCGAAAAATCCCAAGCAACCGCCACTAATGGAGACTCTCCCAAGAAGAAGAAAAAAAAAAGTGATGCATAGTTTTGGGCACCCTCCTCTGCTTGGTTGAGGTACATCAGCGTCGAATACACACTTTTCTTAGTGAAAAGCACTCTGAGTAAAGCCTCGTCTATCACCACTGTCAAGAACATACTAAGGCAGTAGGTTCAGACTGTTGCTGTCGAATCGAATTAAGTAACTTCAAGGTCAGTTCAGCTGCAGTTCGAAGTTACCGAATTGTGAACGAAATTACCGCTTGGTTCACATTGCGAAATTTTGTCGAGTAGTTAACGACGTCTTGACGACTGTACCACGGGCCATTGAGAGCTGCGATTGGAGGGCGGCTAAGCGCGTCAACTATACTTAAGCATCCGACCTAAGCGCTGATTCACTGCTAGTTTAGCATCTTATTTTGGGTTAGCTCAGGCTGAACCGGTTTTAGCGCAGCGGCAACCCTGGATCTCCTTTATTGACTGGCTGTCCTCCAATCACAGCTCTCAAATGGTCGGTGGTAGAGTTGTTGTACACTGCGTTGCAGATGAAAGCCAGCACCAAGCCAACAAGTAACAACAAACAAGGTTGCAGGTTCGAATGGTGAATTTGCGGCAATCCCAACGACACGTAAATACGTTTCCAATCTGCAAAGTCAGCCGAGTCTTTGGCGTCGCTTAGACGAGTCGTGGTGGAGTTGTCAAGTGATAGCGTTACCCGCTGTCCTTTGCTGATCCGGGAAATTCCGATAAAGGAAACTTATGAGCAGTTTCTGGGGTCTCTTTATGTGATTCCCGTCAACGACTGGAATCGAACGACTTTGGAAATGATAACAGTATAATATACCACAAGCTCAAGCAGCCTTCGCCCCGTTCTTTTGGACCATGTCCTCACGTCCAGTCATCATTGTCACAGGTGCCAACTCGTAGGGGAATTCATCTCTCTCATGTCTCAACAACTCACTTTTTCCAGTGGTGTCGGGTTTGGCATTTGCCACCGTCTTCTTTTCCAGTTGTCAACCTCGGGTCGAGACTCAGTGTCAAATGAACTGGAACTGAACTGCGATGGTCTCACACTCATATTGGCCTGCAGAAGCAAACAGCGTGCGGACGCTGCTCGAGCTAAACTCTATGACATTGCAGACGAACAGGTTCGCCGTGCCAAGTGCTCGCCCGACTATGATGGGCACGCCGAGATATTTCGGAAGAATCTGCACATAGCGATACACATCATTGACTTGGCCGACATTCAGAGCGTACTTCACTTTGCAGACGAAATTGCTCAAAAGTGGGTTCCTTTACATACATCTAGAGACGCTTTCGCCAAGCTAACCCATCGTAGTTATCCATATGTTTCGCACCTCATCTGCAACGCAGGAGTTGCTTGCTTTACGAGGATAGTCTGGCCGCGGGCGTTTTATCAACTCCTAACAGACTGGATCATGGCAGTCACTGCACCGAAATACGTCCTTCAGCGCGTTGGAGACATGAGCCAAGATGGACTGGGCTGGGTATGGCAGTGTAATGTGTTCGGGCACTACGCTTTGGTGCGTGCTCCAGAAATCGTGAACGCGTGGTTACTGATCTCCAGCCTAGTTCCGAGCCTTGGAACCTGTGTTGGCCAAGTACGCGGCAGCCCGAGTAGTATGGATCTCATCGCACGAAGCCAGTCCCGAATTCTATGACCCGGACGATTGGCAGCTAGTAAAGTCGGAGTGTTCATACCAATGCTCCAAGTACCAGGTGAACATGATATCCCTGCACCTGGATCGAGAGGCAATTCGTAGCCAGCTCGATGGCACACCAGCTGCGAGACATCTTACAGTGTACCCCGGAATAGCTGGCACAGGTATAGCCAGTACCCATCTTGGAACATTCCAGACGATATGTATGTTCGCGTCGTTCTACATCGTGAGTAGCGTCAAATATCCAGTGGTACATTCGTTGAACGAGCGTCTCGTCAGGCAAGACTCTTAGGATCTCCCAACCATCCCATTGACATCTTCAAGGCGGCCATATCTGCAGTCTACTTGTCGCTTGCTCGTATCGCATGTCTACCTAGCGTTAGTGGGATTGCAGGCTCAACAAATCCAAAGGAGCCTGTTGAAGTAGGCACTGTCTACACTTCACAGACAAATCGGCGTGGTCGTGACTATATCGGGACGATTAAACTCGTCCAGTCCCGGGAAGAGGAGGCCCAAACAAAAGAGTTGTTGGAAAACTGCGATCGCCTTCTGAAGACTTTCTGTGACGCTCAAGGAAGAACATCGCCATCTAGCTAGAGCGAAAGGCTAGCCAGTATATTACCATGGAGCATGTGCATTCTTTCCCTGTCCCCCTAGAGTAGTAGATTACATGGATCTAATGTTGAGTCAAGCTGTGATCTTGATAGTGCGCCAAGAAAACTCAACTCTGTGTGGGAGGGACAGTAACACGTTATTGGCCTGTTCCTGGGAACTCGACGGAAACAGCAAGGTGTGCTGATCGAAATTGAGGGATGGTTCGTAAATTATCTGGCGCAGGACCTAATGCATCCAGCTTCTTCCTGGCTCTGTCAGTCTGAAATGTGTTGGAATTGATATTCTCCTCGATACGGTGAGGTTAGACTTACTGTCACCGAATTTGCCATACCCCGCTCCAAACCCTCGAGAAGCGTACACGCCTTACACAGTTCGTTGCTAGACATATAGCTGCAGCGTTTGCATGTTTCTGCAAATCTGTCAACTACTCCGGATCCCGCCACGTAGCACCCAGCCTTACGTTGTGGTTTCTGCGTTGCCTTCACGTCCTCTCGCACTTCAAACGCCTCGCCAGAGTGGATTATATCAATGACCGCGCTAGGGCGAGCAACCTCCAAGTCCTTGAGGAATGTTCGGGCATGTCCGCGATACGCATCCGGGGAGTAGATACATTCTGTTGAAAAATAATCGAGTTTCTTGAAATACGCATACCTTTCAGGAATGAGACGACCGTATACGATAAGTAATAGATGACAAACATGACGATCTCCTTCTCGTACGCGTACTTGAAGGGCTTGGACCTCTTGATGCTATCCTCTCCTTGCGTGCAGATCAACGTGCATCGCCCGAGACGGGCGATATCACCACGCATTACTGTAGCACGCATTAAGTCGTGAAAGCTCCAGAATAAATGGTACACACCATTCATCAGTACTGTTTCTGCAATATCGTCTGCATTGTGGCCAGTGACAATGTGGTCAACGCTCAGAGAAGAGGCACCTCTGTCGAGAGCTTGCCGTCGGAATACACCGCAGAATGTGCAATTGTTCTTCTTGCCTATCTCGGAGACGATCGCGTCCATTGTCCAGCCGTAGAGCTCTTCGTAGGTAAGAATTTTGAGAGGCAAGTCGTATTGCTGCTGGTTTCGTTTCACTGTCTGTTTTCGAGTGATGTTGATGTCATCAAGGACGACATAGAGGATACACACCTCCAACGAATCATCCCTATAACCTGTTATTCCTTCATCTATCGAGAGTAAATACAGATCCAGACCGTACTTATATCGGTCGTTCAATGTCTTCATGACATATGCGAGCACCGTGGAGTCTGATGCTCGGACATAAGTAACGCTTAGATCCTACGCAAACCTAGAAAGCACACACCCTTCCCTCCAGATGCACCGATGGCAACTTTGTCGCCTGGCTTGAACAGCTTGGCTTCAGTGATCGTGTGATGAACTTCTGTCTCAAAGACGAAGAAGAAACATTCTTTGCATATCTGTTGACCGGTCTTCGGCCTCTTCAATATGGCTTTAGCCTTCTGGCATAAAGCACAAGACGCAGGAGCCATGAAAGTGTCGGATTAGATGACGACCAGGGCTGTGACTTGACCTGACTTGTTGCCTGTTTTGGCGATCTACTAACTTGCACCTGTTTGTACTCTACTCGATACCTCCAGGACCTGTATCAAGGATGCCTAGAGAGATTCGGAAACGGGGAAAGAAACATAAAAAATCGCAACATCAGACGCAAGAACAAAATTACCACCCTAACGATTCTGGCGAGCCATCCTGGATAGTGCCTGCTCGCGAAGCAGAGGATGCACACCCCGAAGCGCCTTTCGGATATGTCGACCCTGACGTCAAGGCGTACTTCTGCACCGTCGATGAACAGATCCAATCCTGGCAGGAAGATGGGACCCAGCCAGTGGATGAGGATGGTGAACTCGGTCCCAGTGAAGGTGTGTGTTTTCCTCTGAATATCGTCACCCGATGCTTACCGACTGTCGTGGCGTGCCCTAAAGCCAAACGTGTATTCTTTGTTGCAGCTCTCGGTGAGATGTCAGGGAAAGAGAAACAGCTTGCTACAGATCCAGATTGTTCCGTTATACTGGAGAGAATGGCATATTCAATGGATGATTTTGTGTTGCGAGTCCTGATGGACAGACTAAGCGGCTCGTGGGTGCTAGTCTTGTTCCATCTTCGCGGTACAGGCTGACTGGTTGGAGATAGTTTTGAAGCGCTCTTCAAGCACAGATTTGCTTCGCATGTCTGTCAGACATTATTCTCAGTTGCCGTTGATACAATATCTCGGGAGGTAAGTGAGTGGTCTCTATCATACCAGAGCAACCTTAATGAAGGTTATTCGCAGGCCAAACACATCTTTCCAGATGTTCCCGCTTCCGAGGACAACGGCGAATTGAGGACACTCACCCAACTTGTGCTAGACATCTGTGAAGTGAATGGTCTACTTCATCCGCGTTCTCTATGTTTGACTTTTCGCCACAGGAAGTTGGCCCGAGCTTCAACTCACTCGTCATGGATCCATTTGCATCGCACGTGTTGCGTTCTTTACTTCTTCTGCTATGTCCAACTGTGCTCCCGGAGGACTCAGCTCGGAACTCTGTACGCTCTAAGAAGAGTATATCATGGAAGGCAAAACAGGGCCCCATGAAATCTGTCTTTTCTGATGACAAAGGCAAGGAGACACGCCCTTCGGGCGGCTCAGTACCTGGCCTGTTTCGCGACGTCGCCAACCAATTTTTGCAAATCTTAAGAGATAGACTCGACGCAAACGAAGTTAGGGCATTAGCTGCCAACAAAGTAGCTAGTCCGTTATTACGAGTGAGCTCTCTTTGCTCACCCAGCTTCTTGATTTAAACTAAAGATTGATTTAGCTTGTACTAGAGATCGAGGCAGATCATGGCAGTGTGTCGTCTCCTGACTCCCTCATGGATCGAGTTCTGGTTGGAATGATCAAGGCATACCGTATGTGATTGCTTTCGTCCTCGCTCGCTCTTGAAGATGGACACATCGACCGTAGGTGAGGACTCCACTGCCTCGATTGAACCATCCGACTACCTTGTTACGCTACTGAGGGATCCTACTTCCTCTCATTTGTTGGAAACATTAGTATCGCGATGTCCCGAACAAGTCTTCAGTATACTTTGGTCAACGTATTTCAAGGGCAAACTTGTTCGCCTAGCACTCCACCCAGTCGCGAATTTCGTTGTTGCTAAAGCTGTTGAACGCCACGACAGCAAACAACTTGGCGATGCCCTCGAAGAGCTCAAATCGTCGTGGAGCAAACTAATCAGCAAGTCTAGTTTTATGAGAGTGTCATTTTCGCTTATAGATAACCCACAGAGTCTTCCAGGACGGGAGTTCTGCGAGCTTTGATAGACAGATCCCGTTCTCTCGGAACTCACCAAAAAGATGTTTGCGAGGTTAGCTTTTCGTGTTCTCCGGCAAATTTTTGAATCAACTCCAGCTAGGCTGTCTTCGCTGCCGTCGAGATTTCAAGTCCAGATGACAAGAGCAATCTTGTTCTATGTTTGCTCCTCTTGAAGTCATTAGAGGTGTGTTCGATCGATACTCTCCACCACATGTTCTTATAGATTCTGAAGGGATACCAAGCAATTCCCGCGCCAGAGTCCCTACCAGATATGAACCACAAGAAACACGGTCGTAAGGGTCAAGCTGACAATCCAAGAGAACCCAAAATTCAGGGGGCTCTCATCCTGCAATCTCTACTGAGGCTCAACGAGCCTCATTGCTCGATAGTAGTTGATAGGTCTGTACGTTCAAATACCATTAATCTATGGGAGCTTACCCCCTGTTGACAGCATTCGCTCACTCTCCATGGAAGACCTTGTACGCATAGCTCATAACGCGACGAGTTCGCGTGTTTTCGACGTTCTCTTCGAGTCACCGACCGTGTCATTCAAAGCCAAACGACGATTCGTCATGTCTCTGATCGGACACTATCATTCTCTCGTCGATGACCGAATAGGAAGCCGAATCGGCGATCGCTGTTGGGCTTTCGCAGATCCTTACTTGAGAGTACGTCAATGGTGTTCTGCGTGATGCGAATCTCATATGCCCCACAGGAGAAGATTGCTCGTTCGCTAATTCCCTTCGAGCAGTTTCTCGCCGCGTCCTTCTATGGGAAGTTCTTCGTTCGTAACCTCAATTTACACGTGCTACAGCGACGACCAGAGGAGTGGAGAACATTGCAATCAAACAACAAAACCGGCTCCACAGAGTCGGGTCAGTCGAGCTCGCGCCCTCCAGTTCAGCAACAACCGACCCCTCCAGCGGTTTCGACAACGTCAAAAGCAGCCTCGAAGAGACATGGCTCGTTCGAGGATGAAATTGACGCAGTCTTCAAGGCTACATTGATAACCAAAACTAAAAAAGCGGCAGTGGGTCGCGTTTCTGCACACGAAGCCCAACGGTCCACAGATCAGCAAATGTCAGAGGTTTTGGGTGCCATCCGTGAAGCACCAAGTGGCGAGAATGGACGCACGAAAAGGAGGAGAGTTAATTAATGCAGTCCTGATCCGTTCTAGTAGTGGATTGCACTGATCCAGTTGGCTGTTATCTTGAATTCTAACGGATCTGGCGACTCGTCGCTCGTTGGGCTGTCGCTTTTGTGACTACCTGGTTGGCTCGAGCCTCTCGAGTGCAACGAAGACGCTTGAGCGGAGTTACGCTCCAGTCTCAGACTGGTAACTCCTGTAAACGAGTCCCCGTATGATCTCATTCGCTGACCTGAACCTACTCGTCGCTGCGAACGTCCTCCTGATCTTATTCTTCCTTTGGCCTGCTCGAGTGAGCAAACCAAGATTGCGCTCTTCAGTGGGTGGCAAAGCTCTGCATACAAGGGAGTACTTTTATGTTGGCGGAACTTACGTTCCTCACGGCTCCTCCACGATCCACCATGGCCAAATGTATGTTGAGCATCTGACACCAGCACGGGTTACTTGGCGTACTCCGATCCTTTTCATTCATGGGAATGGAATGACAGGGACTAGCTGGCTGAACACACCTGATGGGCGACCCGGTTGGTCAGACTACTTCTTGAACGAAGGCTATGAGGTAAAGTCGCCCCCCTACACGTACCAGGAGGGGGGTTCACGATGGTTCATTCAGGTATACATTGTCGATCAACCCACTCGGGGGCGCTCTGCGTGGCAGTCTAAAGCTGATGGCGCGACGAGTATATTTACTACACGGACTATCGAGTCGCGATTCACGGCCACGGTAGAGCATGATCTTTGGCCGCAGTCTACCTTGCACACACAGTGGCCCGGAAGTGGATCCAAGGGCGACTCGATTTTCGACGCCTTCTATCGTTCTATCGTACCCGGCCTCACTTCCGCAGCCGAAACTTCCGAACTCATGAAAGCAGCTGGGTCGGAGTTGTTGGACAAAATAGGAGTTCGTGACGGTTTTATTGATTAGTTATCCGAGCTGATTCTTCTGTTTATACTCAGCCTGCCGTCGTGGTCACCCACTCACAATCTGGGTATCTTGGATGGATTCTGGGTGACACTCGTCCAAACTTGGTCAAAGCGATAGTCGCTCTTGAACCTAATGGTCCACCCTTTCAAAACGCGATCTTTATGAGAAACCCAGCGCGTGTCTTTGGTCTGACCGATATTCCACTCACCTTCAACCCACCGGTCTCATCGGCTTCTGATCTACGACCGTTTGCAGTTTTCGAGGCAGAAAATTATACTTCTTTCCAGCAATCTTTCCCGCCGCGGCGATTGGTCCACCTGGCCCAGATTCCCGTCCTTCTTGTCACGTCGGAAGCAGGGTACCATGCGGTTTATGACGATGTCACAGTCCAGTTCCTTCAGGAGGCCGGCGTGAATGTCACACATATCCGCCTAGAAAGTATCGGAATTCGTGGAAATGGACACATGTTCTTCATGGAGCTTAATTCGGACCAAATCGCCGCTGAAGTAGTGGAGCCTTGGATCAGGAACTCTGTAGGTACTGATTGAGAAGGAATTTCACGTTATTAATTATGTGAGTTGTCGTTCGACCTTGACATCGCTTCGACCTGTTTCCATTCCTCGATCGTACACCGTGTACAGTGTATGTGAATGAATATTTGATTTGATGAGTCCTGTGATCAATGTCGTTCTAGCCCGAGGATTCTTCGGAGTAGAAAGGAAAGGTTCGTTCGTTCTACATGTTGCGAAGCTCGCGCCCATGGGAGTACAAACAGTTGACTTGCTCAGTCCCCCGCACGAGATACGGTACTGTAGCACTGTTTCCCAGAGCCCGAAGCTCGGGCTGAGCTCCATGACATGTTGATGATAAGTATTGTAGTGATCAAGCAGCCGGACCTGAGAATAACCTGGCCTCGAATCTCAGATCTCAATCTCGTCTGTCTTGATGCAGCGACCTGAGCAACGTTTAATGGTGACCAAGCTCGTCGTTGACAGGATTCTGACCAAGACCCTGGCGCAAACATGGGCTGAGGGTCCGGGCTTAGGGAAGGTCAGGGAGCTAGAGTACAACTCTCGCTAAAAAGTACGAGCAGGGGACGAAACCCAAAAGCAGCCAAGCCAGGGAGTAATTTAAGGAGACGCATACTCGGTGGCGAGTAACTATTAAATCAGCCGGGGTTATGCTTCCAACAATGTCACCGTCGCTACCCGTTACCAGAGAATTGACAAAAGTCAACAATTCGAGGATCGATTCGAGGCGGAGAACATATGGAAAGGCTGTGTTCTTGCTTCCACCTAGATAACTGAGATACAAGATCACGTCATGAAAGAGACTGTCATGACATATCCACGTCCTGAACCATATCTGGCCGTGGTTCACCCCTTGCTACCGAATTTACCAGCTCGCGCCGTACTTCAGGACCAATTTGAGGGTGAGGATTCGCCCGAACGACGTCCAATAGGGCGTCTTTCTGATCTGCTGTCAGATCAGGCGAATACCTAAGACGGTGGTGAACTAGAAACCATACTGAAACTGGCTACTGGTGTTACCTTTGACAAAAGGCGAGAAGGCTCTGGTGCCAGAGCACCGGAAGCTTTTCAGTATCCCCACGAGAGTGGGCTTTATAAGTATTCGAAAGACGGATGAAGTGGAACACAAGTGCGTCGACAACTTTGTAGGGTAGTTGATACTTCTTGTCGACAAGCACTCGGATAAACAGTGAGTTGGGGCCTACAAGAAGATTGGTGAAATTCAGGTTGAAATCCTATAAAAACCAACCAGTGTAGTCCATCTGTGTGATCCGCAGCAATGCTGCAGCTGAGTGAAGGACAGGGACCTTCTTTTTGGCAACTACAGAGGCTATGATAGCCGCTTCTTTGAGCGTGCACCCACTCTAGAACAAACAAAATGAATAAGAGAGTCGAGGGCGAGTGAGTGGGCTTGCCTCCAACATCGGAAACACGATGCCCTTGAAGAAGGCACCAGGCTTATACAGCGCACGCTTCAGGCACTCGTAGTATTGTACATTAAGCTTTTTGTTGGATTGAATATCCTCTCGTATTGCGTCGAGCAATACAACAGATAAGAATAGCTGAGCTTGTGAAGGCTTCATAGTGGAGACAAAAATCCTCGTAGCAGCTCGGCAGGCATGGGGACTCCATTGTTCAGGTTTTGTGAGGGCTAGAATACGCGCCCAAGTAGGAAGGGTAGGTATGACCTTGAATAATTTTGGCAATGGTCCGGACTTGTATCCACGGAGAAAGATCGCCAGCCTGAGGTGGCGTTACACGCTGGACTGTCCATATAGAGCATGCACATACTTTGAATATGACTCAACCAATCTAGGGTCAAGCCCCAGGGCCGGATCAGGGTGTTCGTTATCTTGGACACACGTAAGAAGCTGCATGGAACCCGGGAGTTAAAGGGAGACGGACCCTGTTGTACTTTTTGGATCACAGTAACGTTCCCTGACTTGCTGCTTTCGAGCTTGGAGAAGATGACATCGGCCAGAGTGCGCCGTTCACCGGAGTTGAGTGGAAGCAGAGTATCTAGTGCGTGAATATCGGCAGAATCGAGTTGCTGTTCGACATGAGACGCTCGATCGGAGCGACAGTGAGGTGAACTTACGAACATGGCTTCGGCGTCGCCACCATCACTCATTTCTTCAGCTTCCTCGCTGTCGCTTTGGTCAGACAGGTCGTCTGTTGTGCGCATTTGGAATTGCAGATTGCGTGAATCTGCAGCCTCGTCATCATCATCCGAGTTGTCCTGATCGTCTGGCATCTGGAGCTCCTCTTGCTGGTCACGAGCAAGCTCGAAAATTTTTCGGGACGTTTTCGGATCGAGAATGACCTGATGGGCTGTTTAACCCCATCGTATTTGAATGAGTGCGGATGGAGTACCTCATTGTTGTCATCTTCTACGGAGTGTCTGTGTGACTTTCTTCGCTTGCCAGGTTGAGAGACACGGCCATACTTTGCATGGAGTTCGTCCCCGTCGAGTTGAGTGAGGAGGGGATCGTGTCGCTGTTTTTGCGATCGTTGCGTTCGAGGCATAACTTATCAGTGATGAAATTTCAAAGCTGACTAGGACTCGGGTACTGTTCGGTCGAGTAGTGGCTGTGCTCGGATTCAAAAAGTCATTACCCCCCTGTCAAAAAGGTCACCATCAAAACCATCCTTCTTTCCCCCCGTAGCCATGTCCCAACTATTACCCACCAAACTTGTACCCGCTTCTTTTCTCTCTGCTCTCGTATACTGATCTCTCGTTTGACAGACCCATACCTTGGATAAGAATGGCGAAGAGATCAAATCTGTCGGTTTTCTTCGCTTTGGTTTCGACAGCGAGGTCCCCATCGATCTCCTCCGTTCACTCTACCTTCGTCCTCACTATGTCGTCTCTGCGTCAGAAACTCAACCTGATGCAAAGGATGGAATTGAAGAGGCCCCTCTCGCTCAGGGTCTTAATGCGTATCAGTCAAAGTCTATCTATTACCCAGACACACATGCCATCTCCTATACCACCCTTTCTCGATTTCCCCCTGTAAAGCTACTTTCTCCCTCAGCACGGAAACGTATCCTTGTCACAGGCGGTGCCGGCTTTGTCGGGTCCCATCTCGTCGATCGTCTCGTGCTTTTGGGGCATGATGTCACGGTCCTGGACAACTTCTTTACAGGATCGAAGACCACCGTCAATCATTGGGTCGGTCATCCCAACTTTGAGCTTGTCCGTCACGACGTAGTCGAACCTTTTATGATAGAATGTGATCGTGGGTCAATAGCCACTTTCGTTTACAACTCACCCTCACTTATTTCCCAGAAATTTATCACCTCGCATGTCCCGCTTCACCTCCTCATTATCAGATCGATGCGGTAAAGACCTTGAAAACGTCTTTCATTGGAACACTCAACATGCTCGGCCTGGCAAAGCGGAACAAGGCCAGATTTCTGATAACCAGTACTTCTGGTTAGTCCATCTTCCCCATCCGTCGGCACCACTCCTAAGTCCCCCGTAGAGGTTTACGGTGACCCTGAGGTACACCCTCAAAACGAAGACTAGTAAGTATTTTCTGTCGTGAACCATGCATCGTCTTGACCCGTCTGGAGCTGGGGCCACGTCAACCCTATAGGACCTCGCGCTTGCTATGATGAGGGGAAGCGCGTTGCCGAAACCTTGACGTACGGCTTCCAGCATCAGGACGGCGTGGACGTTCGCGTGGCGCGTATTTTCAATACATATGGTAAGGTGCTCGCAGGCTCAGTAGCCAAGCATTATCAGCTCATTCGATTTTCCAGGCCCTCGTAGTCCGTAACCCGTAGTTCCTGTGTTTACGTGGGCTCACCGTTACTCCTCTAGTGAATCCCTCGGATGGCCGCGTCGTTTCCAATTTCATCGTACAAGCTCTGCGCGGCGAAGACGTTACTGTGTATGGCGATGGCACACAGACTCGTTCATTCCAGTATATACATGACCTAGTGGATGGTCTCATTGCGTTGATGAACTCCAACGAGTCGCGCCCCGTCAACATAGGCAACGGTGACGAGTTTACGATCGGAGAATTTGCCGAACTAGTTCGGGAGATCGTGGAGAAGGTACAAGAAGAAGACGGCGTTACGCCCTCTCGGCGGTCGGAGATCGTTTACAAGCCTATACCCACGGATGACCCCAAACGGAGACGCCCTGATACCACGAGGGCCAAGGAATGCTTGGAATGGCAACCACGCTGGTCCGTTCGCATGGGGGTAGAGGAAATGGTAAGGTACTACAAGGCTAAGATGGCAGAAGGAAGCATGTAAGGTTGGTTGCGACTTATGGGTGTGTCACCTGGGGTATATACGTGGGATTGTCTACTGAATGTATCCTCGCCGAGTTAACCCACATTCTACCTGCAAAGACAGTGCGTAGCATTATCGCTTAGTAACTACCTCACTCAAAGCGGTGATTGGAGGACGACTACAGTAGCAAAGAGAGGAAGTTATTAAATAAGGGTCGATGACGCCCGGGAGTCCCCGTCGACCTGCCTTTGATGACGGAAATATTTGATAATTTATACATGATCCTGAGTACAGAATAGGTGATACTAGTAGATAGGCTGACTTTGGGTGAATGCATTGGTATCGTAAAGAGTGATGTTAGTAAGACGACAATACATAAAGATACTGGTCACACAACAGCCAGCAGGTAGCCCCGCAGCATTATACAAGGTTTTTTGGTAGAGGAATGCCTTGTGCATTGCCTTTGAGTGAAGCACTTTGTGTGACAACTTTCGACATCGAGCCCTTGATGACTTGCTTTTCGACGGAATTGGTATTTACCGTTGTTCTCCGCATACGGCCGTCTTGCATAACAGCCTCAGTTACCAGATCGAGCCCATTGGCAGTTAAAGAACCGTCTAAAGGCCGCTCAGGTGACGGGGGCCTTACATTTCGTTGCGCAGCGATAAGCATTTCGGTATCTGTAAGAATGCAGAGTTGACTGCACGTTGGAAAGCAATCATGTGACACACTTACCGACATGACTTATTCCCCGACTGTCACCATGGAACCAATGATGTGATTGCTTCCGTTCGGAGTATCTGTGATGCATGATGTAACAAATCAAGTCATTTTTGGGGCGGAATCAAATGTTTCATACTTTCGTATCGGTCGACCATCCCTGCCGAGTGGACAGTACGCCTTGTCTATATCCTTCGCGTAGAACCTGAGGTTTTCAAGTTGACTCTTGGCGACCTCTGGGGTGACACACGAGAAGGAAAGCAGTGATTTCGGATTCCGGTGGGCGATGGACGGATCACCAACAAGGTCCGAAAGTGTTTGTAACGCCATCCTCGTGCGTTCCAATATCGGGATGGCTGGAGGGCGTAGATCCGACCGCGACCGCGGAAGTTGAGACAGGAACCCGGTGAAGACGCGGTTGACCAGAGAAGCACTTCCAGGGATGATTGATACACAAGCCCTGGCACCTAGGGTTGTCTCATCATCTCGTTGTACAGACACATGAGATACAAGCCACGATACCAACCTCTGATCACGTAAAAACGAGGGTCTTTCCCTGTAGCGTCTCTGATATCGTCCCTCAAGCTTTCTGCATACATGAGTGGTGCAACAGGACTTTGCTCGTTCTTCGCAAAAGTTTAGTCGAGGATAGTTGGTAATTTGTAAGACATACCTGTATGATCAAGACTGGACATGTAATTCTTCTGAGCTCCTTCTTGCCAAGCATTGTTCGCTGTAGGCGTCCGAATATTGGATTCGAGTACTTGAACATAGGAAAGCAAGCTTACGTTCATCATGATGTTTATGAGTTCCACAATACGGAGCCGCTTCGCCGGTGGTGTCATTCTCTCCCAGAATGCGATCAGCTGTCCGTACCATTAGTCAAGGGAAGCTTCAACCATCTACATCCACTAACATCGTCTTGAAGGTCAATGTTGTCAGTCTGGGGGCAAGCATTAGTAATCGTTCTCCGCAGTGAAGTTTAGGTATCTCACCTCGCCGGTCATAAAGGTGACGACCTCGCTGCCGGCGTGCTCGAATGAATCCAAGTCTGGTGCATGACACCAGAGCTGAAGGAGTTCATCATATGTGTTGAAAACCCACTTGAGTCTGGGCGTGTCAATAACCAACCAGATGGTAGGAACACAGAGACATACTCTGTTGGTGGTGGTACATTGCAAAGCGAGAGACTCAAAACGAGTTCTGGCCATCTTGAAAAGGATTAGCTCGAGGCTTGACGCGACAGATGTACGCACAGTGCAGTGAGCCTTAGGGCAGAATTGACAGATAGACACTCGAAAGCAAGGAAATGTGCAGGAGGTAAAAAGAGCGCCTATTCATTAAGTCAGTGCGGAAAGGACACGGCCTGTCATAAAAGGGGACGTACTTGTATCACCGACGCGAGGTCAGCAGCATCTACATAGCAGTCGTGTAATGCACTGGGTCGGCACCGCGATCGTCCATATGTGCGGTGGTCGAAGGCAATCAGGTTGTAGTCCGAAGACAGTCTTGGGTCATCGAAGTGCCTGGTGAGCCAGCTCGAGTCGATGAAGAGTGGGTGCAATATAACGACCGTGGGCTTCTCTGGGTCAAAGCTTCCTACGTTCCCATAAGGCGAGTTCGTGATGTACCAGATCGACACATGGTCATCATGGGACGGTAGGTGGACGAAAGGCATATAGAGTGTAGGTGGACAGGCAGCGTAGGAAAAAAAAACAGTGAACACCTACGGATGAGTTTTATGTATATATGAAAAGAGAAGGGATGCAGTACCTCACTCGACCGCGCTGGAGCCCTGACGGTGACGGAATCGTTTTTTAGGGCCCACGTAGTCGATGTTGCCTGACAAAATTAGGTGACGGACCCCACGGATTTGGTCCCTTCAAGTTGGCCGTACGGATCCAAACACCACGGTTGCTAACTCGCTGCCGCCCAGGGCGGTTCAACTTGAAGCTTGGAATATCCAAACTACTATTTGATCTAGTGAGCGTCTGTTGTCCCAACAATCAAATTTCTCCGTTCAATCACTGCAGAACCCTGACTAACGTTAGGCCGTGAGCCACAATTACCAGGTTAATGGGAAAGGCGCAGCATTTTATCGATTTCGTAAGGAGCGGCTGCGCCGCATGGCAAGCTTTGAGAGTCGAACCCCGCTTACACGGGTGAATGAGGTGAGCTCCAAATTGTCAAGATTTAGTATGCGACGGAACAAATATTGCAGCGCGTATATAATTGCCTTGGTGGGTGCTGCCACAGTAACGACGTGTTAACGCCACGAAGGTGCTTCTGGAAGCCTTGATCTTTCTCTCGCCGTCTCCGCCGTCCGGGACCGGCTGCAAACTTCCGTCACCAACACTTTCCTGTCCACTGGGTGCAGCGGCTGCCAAGTTCTAAGAGTTCCGTAAAAATGTCAAGTTCCGGGAAATCTTCCCTCGAGAAGGTGCTTACACGTGAAATGATTCACTTGGTTTACCCTACAGTCCTTCCAGAACTTGGACCACCCTTCGCTGCTTCTGTTACGGCAGAAATATACCCTCTGTGTCAAGTTGTGATCACGGTAAGTATGCAACGCATGCTTACCTGGCAGTCTGCCTGGGAAGTGGTCGCGAACATGGTCGGGACTCCGAGGGTTTCCAGTGCCGCTTGTTGCTTTTGGAGAAGAGCATCCCAAGCAAGCAGCACCCGTTCCCTATCGAATCTCTGCAAATCTCTACGATATGCGTCGTTCATCATCTGTGTGTCAACAATTGGTCAGGCAGGTTCGTTGTTGACAAGTTGTCTAGCCTCGGACATCAGCCTCATGCTTTGATAACCCTGCACCAATCAATGTAGCTCTACCATGAAGTGGAAACGATGAATGAAGAGACCACGGAAAGCTTTACATACTTACTTGGTATGAGCAACTTTGACCCTTTCCTCATGTTTCTTATGTACAGCTTGTCGTTCTTCCCACAGCTGTTGCTCGAGTTCGTTTTGCTCTTGCCGCAGCTAAGTGCCGCTTCAATAACGTGTGGGAATATGACGGACGGAGCATACACGAGAGACATCAGCAATGAATCCTGGATCACTAGCAAGTTGTGTCAGGTGAGGTAGCGCTTGTTGGAACGACATGGAACGGATGTCCTGCACACGCGTGGAGGACGTTGCTGCAATGGGCCGCGGAGTTCGGTGTTCTAGCTGGGTAGGTGGCGGTTCTTGTGATGGCCGAGGAATGTCTCGAGACAACTGATGAGCTGTACGTGTTTTTGACACTGGCGGCGTGTTGATGGCAGTGGATGTCCATTCCGATGTTCTCAACTGCGAAAGCAAGGAAGTTACCGACGCCGGCGGAGCAGTGACAGGCGATTGAGCCCTCGATTCGCCTTGTACATCTTCCGACGTGCTTGCAAATGATTCACGGACCTCTGCATGTTGTTCCGGACCGATATGCGATGGACTCGAGTTCAGCGTGTCCTGCCACGCTTGGGAAGCTCTCAATTGGTCAAGCAGGGCCTTGACTGCAGTGGGATCCTGAACAACCTCCGTCGCGTCTTGGGCTGCCGTCTGAATAGTGATCACTCACGTTAATGTTGGTGGAATTCATTGCAGAGCCCACCGTTGCGAGTTACGTGATGCGCGCGAATTTTTGAATGGGGATTGGGCGCAACTTGATTGTGGCGCTTGAATTGAAAACGGGAGGTTGTTGGGCTCTAGGTCGATTTACGATGACTCGAAGTTGGGTGGAAAGACGTCCCACGTCGTGCATTGCCACCGTCCGATAATAATGGTCTTCAAACCAGGCACGCCAGATTATCACGCACTCCTCGCGGAGTCACAGTAAGCATGCTGATGCATCGTGTATCAATTTATGAAAACAAGAACAAGAATTCTTTGAATTCGACTGAAACAAACTGGCGACATTATTTACTCGATGACTTGCTATACGCCGGATCTCCTCGAGTTGACAGCGATCTGTATCAAGGCTGTCAGCATCGTTAAATCACAAGACGAGATCTGCACAGTTGGATAGATGTGCCTGATGGACCGGATAACAATTTACCGAGGGTGATAATTGACGACAGGGTAAATTCAAACCAGATCTTCGGGATATACGAAGAACTGGTCCGCGAAGGACGGTACGACAGTCGGCAAACACTCCGTAACTAAGAGTCAGAACTACCGTCGGGCGGGAGAGAACCTGGGAGAAGAGCCTCATGCTGGGCGATGATGAGACGCGCGTTTCTTCGTTCATGAGATGTGTGAGAATAGGGCGAGTGGGGACTCTGTAGACTCGGTCACATCGGCATGAGACGAACGAAATTCGGTACAAAGCTCTAACAGGGATCGGTGAATGATCAAGGGAAGCGGACGGGATGACGCGGTGGGTTCACGGGACTTGTGGCCACGGGCCCCAAGGTGTTGTTCACCGGGCTGGATTGTCGCTGAGGACGCTGGATGGACGGGCGTCAAAATCTGGTGGCGTCCTGGACTCATTCGACTTTACGATAGCATGCCGTAAGGTGGCTTGGCAGCGGACATGGTGGGCTGTACAGAGCGTTGTCATTTATGCACGGCAGGTCTGAAACCGCGGGGGAGGTCGCCGAGGATGATACGTATATACTGTAACTGTACGCCTAGAAACCCGCTATTGTGAGTCAAGGAAAGAGCTGAAGTATCGACAGTCATAATACGTCTTTTGAGGATGTGGCTGTGAGAGGCGGCCAGCAGTTACGGCAAAAAAAAAAATTAGACAATAAATAATTACTAGTGGCCCGGACATTTCCACGCTCCCGAACTACTCTCTCTCTCTCGCTGCATCCCTTCCCCATCAACGTCTTCTTTCCTCGTTTCTTCCCTTCTCCCCCTCTTCATTTCTCGTCCACTTCATCCTTGTAATTCCTTCCATCCCTTACCCACTCCTCCCTCCCTTCCTTTTTTTTTTCATAATGTCCTCCGATCGCACAGATTACTCTCCACAAGCAAGCTCTTCTCATATGATGAAGACAACAAAGCGCGGGAGGCCCTACCTCAAGGTATCTTCCTCTCGCTTCTCCTCATTCCCGCACCAACCCTCCATTCCCCAGGACACTCTCGATCTGTTTGCGACTCTCATCGTATCGCTTCAACTGACTACCCACAAGCAATATTTCCGCACCTTCCCGAACTCATTCTCCACGTCGGTTCATCCGTTTTACCCTTCTCAGTTCCATTTTATGACCCCCTTTTCTAGTGACGAGGCAGCTCAGAACCTCGCTTCTCTGAAATTTTCCCAGTCCAACCGTGGGCCGGACCCAAGAGACAAATCACGAATAGTGACGACCACCACAACGACCACCTTCTCTATGACCCGCGAGATGGCAAAGGCGATGTGCCAGCATTTTATGGACGCTCGTCTGATCGAAAATGCCGCTGATCAGGGGTCAAACTTATTCAAGGATCGTGGCACGTATGTCCTCACGCCAAAGGGTCTCCACGTCCTCGAGCGATTCATCTCGAAAAATGGCATCAATTCCGATCACCTCCAACCCGTATTCGTCTCGCAGCCTATTTGTATCAAATTACTTCACCTCGAGCGTCGGACGGCCGATGACGAGATCATCGTAACCCAGTCCGTAATAACTGCCCTCTTTCGTCGCTTCGTTGGACGTCAGCCCAACTACCTTTCCCAAAATGCTACTGCACCACAGGACGCTTTTCAAGAGTACCACGAGCGATCCAAAGGCGTTCAGCTCATGGACGTGCCAGAAAGGGCACAGCCACTTTTGGGCAAAGCAACCGTTGTACACAAATATTGTTTTGCCGCCGTATCTGCACTCGAGTGGCTTTGCGACTTCACGTCCGTCGTGGGCAGAGAAGAGGCAGCAGAGATGGCGGCGCAGTTTGTCCGCTTTGGCCTCGTCACTTTGGTTAGCGACAAGAGGAAGAATAACGATTCTGCCATCATCTTCACCGTTCGCGGCTCTGCACCTGGTGGTAATTCCCCCGTTAGTGTGAGTTCTGTCTATCAGTGGTTCCAGTCCCACAATGCGTCTTATCGTTGTTTTCAAGCATCACGGAGAGTTCCGATGCACTGCGAAGGCTATCTATAGAATAACCGATGAAGGAAAACGAGTAGCCCAGTGGGAGGAACAATCGTCCTCTCCTCACAGCTCTGTGGCTAATCTGCACGAACGCTCTTCTTTAGAAGGCAGTACCATCGAGGGTGCGGCCAAACCGGGACCTGAGGCCACCGTCAGTGCTGCAGACGCTAAGATTCATCGCCGGATTTCTATGGCCGAAAGGCTCAACAGTGCTTATGCCGAATCGAAAGAGTCAAAGGAGGCGAAGGCAAACGTCAAGAGTAACACCGATCGTCTGAACCAAATCCTCGAAGAGCCATCCTACCGAAACCTCTTCCGCGAATTCCTCCAAGCGAATTTCTGCGAAGAGAACCTTGCTTTCTGGATGGATGTCGAAGATTTCAAGCGCAAGTTTAGTATAACATCAAGTGCCCAGGCGAATGTCCCCGCTGGTCGTGGAGGGAAAGGAACGCCTGGTCAAGCAGCAATGGAGAAACATCACGAATCGCTCATCCAGACGGCTTTTCAGATCTACAACAAGTACCTCGCCCCGTCAAGTCAGAACGAGCTCAATATTGATCATGGTCTGAGACTTGATCTCGCTAGTTACCTGAGCGAGGTGATGACCAGCTTGAACGGTAAAGCCTTTGACGGGCAGGTTGATGCCAGCCAAGCTGGTGCCTTCAATGCGACCCAGTTGCAGGTGCTCATCAAGCTATATTCTCGCATTCAAACTCATGTACTCCGCTTGATGGCGATGGACTCGTTACCCAAGGTACGTCGTTGTATGTATGTACCGCAGAAACACATTCATATCTGTATATCTGCATCATCCAGTTCATCAAAACTCAGCGCTTCACAGAAGCTAAGCAATGGCTTGGAGGTGATGCATCCGAGGACATCCAGTTTCTGACAAGCCCTCCTGCTCCGCCTGGCCTAGGGAGTGAAGAGACTGGTGGCGCGTACATTACCGTTTCTGCGAAGGCCACCGAACGAGAACAGAGGCAGCTCCAACTTCCTGGCACCTCCACGACTTCATCATGAGTATGAACACACGCTCTTTCTTTTTTCTTTTCTTCATCGTTTGTCGTCAGCAGACTTGCTCTACTATTACCCCACGATACGATATCCTCGCATTCTTCCTTTCGCCACACTGGGTTTAGTATCCGTTCATCGCCCAATTTGTTGTTACTTTGCATTTCTTCCTCAGTCTAGGGGCTACGGCTTCATACCTACGTCGCTAGCAGTAATCTTCACCATTTTCCCTGGCATCGTTCAGTATATTTTCCTGGGCTTTCCCGTCATGCTTAACACTATTCCCGGTTTCGTCTTGTTCATCATTTGCATTACGACTTCCTGCCCACCTCCTCATCTCGTGGCGGTGTACAATCTACCTTATAATTATATGTATACCTACTGCCTTTCGCACAGGTACACTCTTAATCCGTTGTCCCATAGCATGGTGTCGCATCTTAGTTGTCTTATCATGTACCTCGAAAAATTTCCGTGAACCAGGGAGTTTGTGTGATTGCAGCCGGACGAGGTGGAATGTTCAAGTCACGAGATGTGCTTTTCCGTTTCTGTACAAGCCTCTGTAGTTTGCTGCCAACGTCGCCCAAGATGTCCTGGATCTGGAACCCCAGCGGCAATGCTTCAAAGCCACAGCCAGCCGAAGAAATGGTGCAAGACCCTGGAGACCCTAACAGGATGGTGTCCAAGAAGGCTGCGAACCAACCCTTCCTAGCGTACGTGCACTCCTGGCTGCTTGCAACTTCGCGAGTGCTCAATCACACGCTAGCTACCACGAATACAAACTCGAACAAGAAAGGCTGCACCAAGCCTGGCTGCAGTGCAAGAAGGAGCGCGAGGAGAAGCTTGCGCGAGGGGAAGAGGTTGGTCCGGAAGAGCGAGATCCAACTGCTGAGGAAGAGGTCGGCCTTCTCGGCCTCCTCAAGTTCATTGTCTACCTATTGCTCATAATTTCGCTGGCCGGCAAGTTCTTTACTGGCAGCTTCTTGTGGGAGTATGATGGCAAGTGGGCAAGACTGAAGACGTATTGGCCGGTGAAACGCATTCCGTCACTCATTCGCATTGTCCATAGGTTAACTTGACTATTGAATATAGGAACCCAGCGGCCGCCTATTTTCAGAATCTTACCTCGTTACCTTTGACGGGACGGATGCAAACAAGCCCATATATATCGCGGTAGGTGTCCGCTTATTGGCGGATACTCATCAAAGAGGTAACTGATGGCGCGAAGATTGATGGGGATGTGTATGACGTCTCGAGTAATAGACGAACCTATGGTCCTGGGGGTCCATATCACAACATGTATGCTTCGTCATACTGTTTTATTCCGCGGTATTTTGACCGGCGGCTGTGCAGGGCTGGTATTGATGCGGCAAGGTCTTTTGGAACCGGATGCTTCGCGACACACCGCACACACGACTTGCGAGGACTGACCGACCAGGAGCTCAGGGTGGGTTTTCGTTGCATTGTGCTGACCACAGTCATTATAGCTGACTTGTGATAGGGCGTACAACATTGGAAGAATTTTTTTGCGGATCACAAGACCTATTTTAAGGTAGGGAAGGTCCTTCACCATCCCATCGACCCTCAGAGTCCTATCCCGGAGCATTGTGATGCCAAGAAGGAACAGACCATGCACCCAACAAAGGGTTCAGATGACGGTAGCAAGCCTTGGGTCCAGCCCGGTCCTTCAACGAATGGCGAACCGGAGCACCAGGAACTCTAGATTAAAAGCGAAGCTACTATAATATTGAGAGAATGCTATCATAAAATAATTGTGGACATGCAAGGGAAACATGGACTCTGTGATCACCGAGCGTTGAATTATACTGGGCCTGTTCATAACGTTCATAAATGGTCATATAATCTCATATGTAGTCCCTGAAGGATGTGCCGGGCCGTGGTCACCCATAGGTACTGGGGTGCCTTCGGGAGATGGAGGGTTTTTACATTTGCCTCAAGCCTGCCAAACACAAACCATGAGTTTAAGCAGTGCTGCATTGCCGGCACAGTCTAACTTGCCTGAGAAGGCGCCCCGTGTGTCATGAAGTAATTCCGTAGAATCGGGAAATCGGCAATCGAGCCGTTAACCATGGACGAGAACGGACTCTCACTGTACTTTGCAACGATAATGTTGCCGCGCCATGCAGTTACCTCTCGAAAAGCCCTCCCTTGAATCTCTCGGATGCACTTGTTGATGGGGAAGGGCATTCCGTCACGCGAGACGACAGGGTAGAAAACAACGTAAGGTTGAGCAAACTTTTTGTTCATTCCGTCAAGTGCCTCGACGAGCTTTAGGGTAGCCGCGTCAGTGGCGTCTAGCCGGGCGATCGATTCTGTTCAACTCACATGATAATGCCATGCACGGGGACCAAGGCCCTCTGCAATATAGTCCATGTAGACCTCCGGGTGTGGCATCCGAGGAGGTTGGGTGCTCTGGGGAGCATGAGGGTCGGGCATCGACATCGGGCTCGTCATAAGCGCGACCATGTGTGGGTTGCGACCATCGGATGGAAAGAGGAGAGCTTCGAACGACGTTAACTGGTCCATGACAAATTACGATGAGAAGACGAGTAGGTGAGTAGGCAGGGAATAAAATAATTGGCTGTGGACTTGAAGTCTCGATGGTATAGTCGAACACTTTTGGGGCAACGGAGCATACAGAGGCTCCTTATATATGTCTCTGAAACGAGGTCAGGGTGGTGTTCGAAGGATCATCATATAGGTCTAAGGTGAGGGCAAACATAGTAGAATTAGTTCAGCACGAGGTGCAACCGATCACAGAAATCGGCACGCGCTCTGCCCGTCGCGAGCTAGCGGGCGGTAAAGGCCTTAGTTAGCAATTTCATGTGCGATGTAGTGAGGAGTGACAGTGAAGACGCTGTGAGCCAGACTGGAGCGGGGTGTAGGAAACCATTAAAAGCGAAAGGATGTCGGCCATCAGTTGATGACGGGCGTGCTAGAAAGTTTAGGATCCGAAGTTGGAGCGGGACGGATGTAGATCAAGTTCAATGATGTTCATCTCACTACATCGGGAAGCACAGCAACTCATTTCCTCCCTCTCCACCGGTACACAATCAACATATCAGTAAGCCTCGACGAAAAAAAAATGCAAACTGTTGACATAAATTAAGCCTAGTCCGACCTGTGTGTTTATCCGTTGACACGCCAACCCCCCGTCAACCTTTTCACGAGGCGTTCCTGTCGCACTTGACAGTTTTGGGGCATCACCCTCTGCGTGATCTCGCTCTCGGCTGCACCCACCGCTGCTATCGCCATTATCCCTAGGCCTCTGGCTTATCACCATATGTACAGATTCCCTGTACTGGCGTACTCCGCCAATGCGCCGCGCGTTGACTAGGGTCTGGCTCCTGCCTGTCGATTCTCTCGAGTAGCAGACATATCAAACGCAAGAAGAGCGTGTTCGCCTTCACTCCGCGAGCGGACGTAGCAGGTGGATCCAACAGGTAGATTCTGTACTCGTGTACAATTCAATCAGGTCTTCTTTACCTCATAGGTGTTCCAAAGTCTAGGTGCGGAATGATCTATAGCTTCATCCGTTTGAAATTGTCGATCTTTACGGTCTGTGACATGATCCAGTGGTGAAAAGAGGTCATTCGGAGCAATATCATCGTTGTGCTATTGGCGCGCGCGTCTCCTTCCTATCGTGTCATCTGGCTGGCTGTGTGTATTCTCCATTGGGTTTTTGAGATCCTGGGGGTCAGAGGTCACCAAGCATGTTCATCTCATGAGGTGCAACTACCTCGTTGGTGTCCCGATCAGGAGGTTGTATTCCTTATTATGCATGTCCGTCTGAATGTTGCCTAGGGCTCCTTCGCGCTCTCCATCTTTGGTGAGCGGCGGCACACCAGCGGTGTGAATTTCAGGCGGGGACCTTGTGCTACATGCCCAGCCGGTGTGTATTGGTGTAAGACACCACAGCACCACGCCGGTACCGCTTGCAAGACGATTTGGGGAAGTGGACTTACATTTATAGGTGGGGCGAGGTGGTCACCAAATAAGTTGGCAAATAACGATGTCATGTCCGTTGTGATACACACCGACCTTGCGAACGCTTGCCCCCCCATCCTGGTTCGGTGAAATTATTCCACCACAGTTCCTCAGACGATTCGCATTTCCAGATACATGAAGCGCCATTCGAGATCCGAATTAACAGTCCCCTGTAGGGTTCGCTAATTTTTTTGGATTCCCGGAGAGATTAACTTGCCTTTCGATACATCCTAGCCAGTATACAGACCTACTAGATCTCGTTTTCTTGCGCTTCCCCTTGTTTCTGGACGGTGTTTACTTGGTAGACTGTGGGATGACTTTGGGACCGGTCTTTGCGCAAACAGTAGTTGTTCCTAATCTCAATCCCGACTGCAGAGTCTGTTAGCTGCACACGTTTGATCTTGAAATGCTACTTTGTCGACTGACTTGTTCCCGAAAAGGCAGGTATAGTTTGAGAGAGCGCCTCGCCTTGTCCCGTCAAAAAGCAAGTCGACACTTGGAGTGAGTTTCTTACTTTGACTGCAGTCCCGCAATGGCTGCGCGTTCCATCCTAGTTGCCACCCAGCTTTCTTCTCTCTTTCCCTCCGCCAATGCCCCTTCAGTCGTTCTACAGTCCTCTCGTCGAAATGTGGCCTCTCCTCCACAAACGGCCGACGTAGATCTCCATCCCGAACACGCGTCTTTCGCATCCACTGTACATTTGCAGCACGTTGGATCTATCCTCTCACGCGTTCTTCACGGCGGTTTGATTGTGGAGCTTGTCTCGTTATCGACACAAGCTCCTCCAATCCGTTTCGTCTTCCCCGTTCCCATCCTCTCCGCACCAGCTATCCTTGCAGCTGCTGAGCAAGAACTCCATTTACTGGTGGTCACAGTCACAGGTTCTCTCTGCCGCCTGGTGTTACCAGCCGCAAATCCCAACCTCCTCTGGCACGATCAGGCTGCTGCGAACTGGTGCAGGGAATACATCATCAAGAGTGTTGCCGATCTCTCTAGGGGCATCGTCCACATACAGGGCATTCACTGTATAGCAATTGGGCTGAACAATGGGTCACTTCTTCGTATAGAGTCAGAGCGAATCGGCGACGATTCATGTGATGGTGTGTGTTCTTCATTGGAATTTGCACGTGTATTTAGTCCGCACTCGCAGATCTTTGGACGGAAACCCTCAGCCAGCCAAAGTCTTTATTTGGCGCCTTCGCTTCTTACATCCCTGGACTTCAGCCTGGTGCAAACGCAGCTTCGGAAATACTTTCCGTAGCGAGTCTTCCTCAACCCACAGATCTCAGTCACACCTGGACTCTTTCCCGGGATCGTGTCCTCCGCCTTTGGACCGCAAAAAGTGGTTGTATCGCTTCCAAGACTATATCAACTCGAGTAACTGGCCAACCAACCAACTCTGGTGCCACCATATCCGATCCTTTATATGCCGAAGCACGCAATCTTCTGCGTATTTGCTCTGGTGGTACCAACGATGAAAGCACGTTTGCCATCGTATTCATACCAACATCAACCGACTCCCATTCCGGTGGATATTTCCAGATCTTTGACTCAACTGCCGATCAACTGCGAGAACTTGGATTCATCGAGTGTTCCGCCGCTAGTGCTCACTGTCACTTGCAAGATTTCATAATTAACGACGGCATGTTGTATGTGTTATGGGAACGTCAAGGCTCCTCGATGATGGAGAGAACCCCCTTAGCCTTAGGGAACCTGGGTGCTTCCGACAACACAACGTGGACAACATCCAGTCATGGGGAAGAGGTGGACTTGACTCCTGCATACCTTGAAGAACTTCTTCGTTCCCCTGGTTCGCTCACGGAGAAATTCATGGAAGCAATTCTTCGACCATGCTTGTTCTCCCCGCTGACCACCCGCACTGCCCTTGAGCAGTACATAGATGCCTATCTCTCCCTCCCTGGCCCCCCGGCCCCAGAGCTCACGACATCGTATGCAACTGTGGTCGAGAACATTGCTGCAGTGGTCGGTTGTACCGTCTCTCTTGTACAAGACCCACATACTGGTGCGATGCAACACGACCGGTATTGGAGTGCACTCAAGCGAGATTGGGAGGGATTTATCGCTCGCTGTCGCGAGGTGGAGCGGAGTGCACGATGGCCGCTCGCTCTTTGCGTTGGTCAGAGTAGCGAAGGCGTCGTCGTGGTTGAAAGAGAGCGAATCAATATCCTTGCAAAGGAAGACCTCCCCATCGCTATCCATAGACACCTCAGCGACTCCCTTGCTGTGGACTCCCACTTTACTGTTCTCGACATTGCGTGGACCCTGTGCGACAAGATCGGACAGGAGCTTCTCCGCAACGTGGAGACCAGGGTTGTTGATATTCTGCATCAGGAAATCGCCTTCTCCATTGTAGACATCTTGGGTGACCAGGCGCAACGGTTGGACTTCAAGGAATGTCTCGATGATGGCACTCAGAACTGGATTATTGCAAGATTGCGAGACGTTGAAGATCTTGACAAGGATATCCGAATCATCCTCGATCTGGTTGCTGGGTTTGATCCGCAGGTCAAGCGAGAAGAGGATGAAGTTGAGTTACTCCTCCCTCCTACACGGTCCGAGTGGAGGGTTGCACTGTCGGCAGCCTATGTTTCCACCTCGGTGCACGCTCGCTATGACATCTGTATCGCCTTGATGGCCCTTCTTTTCTTCCTCGCCGATGATCTAAGAGAGTGGGACCCATCCTTGTTGGAAGAAGTGTTTGCCGTTTTCCGAGGCCTTGCTATGCTACGTTGCGCTGCGCGTCAACCAGTGGCGAACCACGCCCAAGATCCCAGTCCGTCAGATGACACAAATACCGACGACATGATTGCGCGCATGAGCAGCATGCAGGTGTCCAGGAATCACTCTCGCTTTGCGCCAACATCCTCCCTTGTGCATCGTCTGATAGCTCAAGCGGGTGAATGCAATGAACTGCCTGGTTCAGCCCACCGATTTCTAGATACCACTGGTCTACTTCAATCCACTTCCCCCGCACATGCCACCCTCTTTGAGGTACAGTTTTGTGACGGCCTTCGCAGCTTGGGATACCCTGATATTGCCCGAGACATGCTTGTATGGCTGCCGCGAACTCCTGGCGTTATCTTTGTCACTGCACAACTCTACATTGCGCTTGGGCGTGCGGATGACGCAGCCAGCATGATGGAGAAGGTCGCTGCAAGTTTTGGTATGTTACAAGATTCCTTCGTATGCTATTGCTTATCTTTAATTTCCCAGGTCCTGACAGTGGTCTGTCGTTTGAGGACGCTGAGGCACTATCATCCGTTCTGCCTGCGAAGGCTTTATATGACTCAGATTTCTCGTTCTATCTAGAAGCCTCTACAATGTTTAAATCGAGTGGCCTAACGCAGCACGAAGTTTCATTTCTTCGTCTTGCCTTATCAGTCGCCCCCCCAGAGGCTGAAACAGCGGATATATGGTATGGCCTCGCTCGGGGATACATTGATCTTTCCTCCTGGGAAGACGCCTACTCATCAATTATCGCGACACCATTTGATAGCGTGTAAGACAGCCCTTTCACACGTATCTGCATCAGATTTTCTTGACGCAAAATCTGTACAGGAAACGGGATTGTATCTCCCAGCTCGTATATCAAATGTGCGAATATGGCGCCATCGAAAGGCTGGTTTCTCTGGACTTTGCTGGTTTTGCTTCTGAAGTGGACGATGCCCTTGCGTTTAAAGCGCGCAACACTGATCCCCGTGCTCGCCCCTTCTACTCCAGAATCTTATACACGTGGTATACACGAAGAGGGGATTACCGGAGTGGTAAATTTCAATTTTCTTGCCGTTCATAGAAGGCACCGTATCTGAACCCTTGATCACTCAGCTGCCCGAACTATGTATCAGCGTGCACGTAAATTGCAGGAAATATCCGGCAAACCTGCTGACGTTATTTCGTTGATGGAGGACCAACTGGAATCTTATTTGCTCGCGATTAACTCGTTGTCCCTTCTGGAACCAAAGAATGCATGGGTTGTTGTCCAACTGCCTGCTTCAAACGTCAAGGACTTCGAGGTGAATGCCGATCTTCATGTGACCATTTCTTTTTGCTAATCTTGTGACGATAGTCTCGTAAACGGCGGAAATTGGCACAAAGCTTGCCGCTTTCGACAACCGGTACTGATTCAGAGATTATGGGCCTCGAAGACCTCCGCTTCGAATACACGTTGTTATCTGCAAGGTTGCGCCTCATTCGACGTGACTCGACATTGCTTACTGCTCCAGGTGAATGAAATTCATAAGGGATGATTAATTTGATCAAGGGTAAACGGCTGACTGTTTACGTCGTAGACACTCTTTTGTCGCCATCCCTCATAATCCTACGGCTAGGGCAGGCTAATCATTTCGAACTCGCGATCACGACGGCCCGCGCACTCGGTGTGGATATGAGTGAACTTTTCGCCACCCTTGCGGGACAATGCATGAGGCTGTCGCGAAACTCAGACGGAGTTCTGTAGGTGGCCCTCGTCGAGTGGGTCTCTTGCCATACTGACACTTACGCAGACAAGATGCGGCCGATTGGCTTCTGACGGATAACGTATCTTCCTGGCCAGGGGCGCCTGCT
>QFEM01012740.1:0-12428 GCA_003316205.1 Boletus bicolor
GGAAACAGTGCGTAGTCCCCTTTCTATGCCACTCTCACTCAACGTATCCCCCAGGTCGCTGATCTCTCCGAGTCCACACTCGACTCCATAGTCGCTGGTGCAGAGTCCCTGAAAGCTGTACGTACTCGTCTCCTCCGTCTCACTTCATCAAATTGACACACGACACAGAAACTCATCCAACTTCGCACTGAGCGTGAGCATCTCGAGGCTGAAAAAAAAGTCGCTCCTCCGGCTGCATAAACAGCTGTATCGCTCCCATCATCCGTAGACAATCACCCCTCACATCTAATTGGATCTTATCTCTGTAGCTATTTATCACTTGTCATATCCGTTCGATAGCCTGTTCATTTACCTTACTATACAACGCTCCACTTGTATACGAAACTCGCCTTGTCGTACACGTCATTTCCGGACTCGGCCCATATAGAACTAGTATTTAATTGAAAACTCCTGCCGTTCATGCGCTCCCTTCCTCCGGTTGCGTAGCGTGAACGTAATCCGGCCTCTGTGGATCCAACTTCCCTTGTTCCTCCGCTGGAGATTGACAAATGATGAGCACTTCCCCAAAGACGTACAAAAACAATCAACTCACGCGTCGCATGCCAGAAATAGATGATAAGACCGACGATAACGACAGCAAATGCGGGGAAATAGAGCCAAAACGGGGAAAAATGCTGCGCCGTCCCTCAGGGACCAAGTACCAGCACCAGAGAGAGACTCACGAAAAGGAATAACCCTGGGAGTCAACGGTCAACATCTGACTCTACACAAGGCCATGCGGCACCACACACCAAACAAGAGTCCATAGAAATCACTCGTGAGTAGACTGATGTTGTAAAATGCCGACGAAGCAGAGCGGTACAGCAGAGGCGCGGTCGTATACAGGATGAACATAGCTAGGGGAGCGAAATTAATCAATCACCCCTGATGAGCGGAATGCTTACCGATGGTATATGCAAGCAAGAATCCAACTAAGATAGATCATCTAAGTGGTGTACCGCAATCTGTGCACTTCCAGACTTACTGGTCGCACCGTTCCACGACGCTTGCGTCATATCGTAGTGTTCTAATGCAGACGCTTGAATCCCATTGATTAATGTTCCCCACATACCCAGCTGCCCAACGACCTACGATCGAAAAGTTAGGTTCGAGCGAACAGTAGAAGTAACCGTTGACTTCACCTCGTAAAGGGGTCTCCTTCTAACGAAAAATTCCTCGGTTGCATTGGCTGGCAAGGAACGGTGTCCGGCGACATATTACCCGACAAGGTCTGCAAAACTCACTGAAACCGTACAGAGTCGCACCGACGATCATGAAGGCGTCACCCTTGCCTTTGCTCAAGGCAGGGTAGTTCTTGTCCGTGAGCATGTCAGATGCAACGAGCATCCCAAGCCCACCGATGCACACCAGAACGCCCTAGCAATGTCGATGATCGTTACCAATAATACGGACGTACGAAAACCATGCTACTGACCAACACTTGTGTCCAATGGTATTTGGTACGCATGTACACCCAACAAAAAAACAAGCACACTGGTATCGCCCAACTAGGAAAAAAGAATGATGTTAATTATCGTAAGATAGACATCAGAACGACCTACGCGTCCAGTAGCATGCATGACAATAAGTCGGTATAATTGTATGCCTAGGTACCCTGTGAGTACTGATGCACTCTCTAATTAGTCTGATTTACCATACCTTTACGACAAGGAAGTTCCCCTCCACGTCGCAAGATGCAAGAATAAAATCTACAATGACCATCAGGCCAAGAAAGCAAATTATTCGGTGCGCATACATTTCCATCCGTCGCGGAGGACCATCCGTCCCCACCCTCGTAAGCCGTCTGTTGACACGCAATCTTATAAGTCAAATTTCAACCGGAATGCTCAGAAACCCGCACATGTGTATATGGTGTACGGGGTATAGATAACGAACAGCGAGAAATACCTGTCGGATCAAGAATTCAGCGTCGTAACCCAAAGTAAGACCAGATACCCACAAAAACCACGTCTGTGTGGTGGGAAGGGACCAGTTCCGGGTTACCAGTTCGGTCGTCGTGACATTGGTCACCGTTATGCAGAGGGATACCACTTGTCCGGCAATGAACGAGAAAATGAATCGTTTTGTCCAGAGACTTTTCCAGCGGGCCCAGACGCTACTCGTCAAGGCGCCAAAGGATGAATAGTCGATCGGCGGCCGGACATAATCCCGCGGTTGACCCTCTTCACCTGGCGAGGACCGAGTGGAGGATACTGCATCGTCGGCGTAATCTCGTTTGCTATCCATGGATCGTTGGGGCATGAAGATGACAATGATCCGCCTCTCGCCACGGCAACGGCTTTTTCTTATCAGACGGTGTAACAAGGTCGTAAACGTGATTGATGGGAACGTGCGACGGGACTGTGCGACGCGCGCGCACCCACGACAAGGAGAATGTGGCGTTACACTCCTGCCAGTAATTACAGTGCCAAGGGCAGGGCAGAAAATGCTTCCGGCAGTGGCGTTCTCTATCGTACGGTAGCACTGAGGCGGGTGCCTGATCCGGGCCCGCCACTTCCTCTTTACATGGTCTCCCTAGGAGGATTCTCAGAGCGCTCACATGCAAGTCCATTAAGCCAAGGGTCTACAGTGTAACATACTAAGTCCTCTCCTGGAAGAAACGCTACGGACACGCGGAGCCCCCGTCAGCTCATCCGTCTCGTTGAGAGTCAAAGGACCTTACTTTGAGATGCTTCAGCTGCCACGTACACGTGAGAACCAGAACCACGATCTGCAGCAAGCTGTACCACACTGCCTTCGAGTTGGTCGCCTCACTCAAATCGCGAAAGTCTGATTCTCTCTCCCGCTGGTACTGCTGTTCACGACGGATGTCCTCCAGCTTTTGATTCAGGTCGCGGACCTTGCCCGCCAGTTCTGAGACATGACTACGGTCGCGGTCGACGTCCGCTTTGGTGTTACCCACGACGACGTCCAGATAAAGTTTAATGTGTGTGCTCGACCACCATGACGTGTAATTCGTGGAGAGACATATTTGGTGGTCACCAGACTCGTGGGAGGTAAAGGTGAAGCGACTGTCGGGTGGTCCACGGGTCTGGACGACAGAGTGACCAGTCTCCATCTCCTGCAGACAGTGGTCGTGAACATGGATGTCCGACGGATCCACAGGTGCCACATACCTCCACCTCAACGACGATACCGAGGTCTGGTTCTAGCACATAGCCTTGTGCCTTTTCCTGCCACTCTAGTGCTTTGTAGTGTCCTAGAAAACGACAGTCAACTGGCATGTCCTCGCAGGTAGTTGTGAGAATACATGCCCTCGACAACAGTGTCAGAAGGAAGCTCCTCAATGAAACACCGCTTCTCGTTAGCATCGAGGTAGAAATGAAGAGCGTTGACAATCGTCAGAAAGTGTAATAATGGTAATAAGAAAGTCGCAGGGCGGAATGCGAACATCCTGCAACGATGGACGCACTGAGTAGATGAACGAGACAATTCTAATAGGTTAAGAAATTCTATGACACTGACACGAGGCGGAATGCATTCAGTCACGTGATTGCTAGATGTAGAATGTAAGCGCACATCTTTTCTATATCGACAATATGGCACCGAGGATACAACCTTCCCTCATCAAGAACAAGGTCAAGAGGCAAGAAGTTGCCGCTAAACAGAAGAAAGCAAAAAACCAACAAAAGCTTCAAAAACGACTGGCTCGAGCCAAGGAAGAAGCCAGCGATCCTGCTACTAAGAACGTTGGTACAATCGTGTCCGACCCCGACAAACTTACCCATCGTTCAATTCTACGACAGAAAAGATTGACGGAGAACGTTCCTCGTACACTTGACAACTCTCGCGAGAATGACCCCACAATCCTACCATCATCGAAGAGATCAGAAGGTGCATCCTCCATACAACTCGACGAATTGAACAGCGACATCGCCTCCGACCCATTCTCGCGCTACTTCAACTTTGAAGATGATCCGACTGTGCTACCCAAAGTACTCATCACGACCTCACTTAAAGCCTCAAAGTCAACGTATGACTTTTGTGATGAATTGGTTGGCGTGTTTCCTGGGGCGGAGTATATTCGCAGAAAGAAGGGTAAGGGCTTCGAGATCGGCCGCATAGCTGGCTGGGCAGCTGGGCGAGGGTACAAACATTTACTTGTCGTGAATGAGGATATGAAAAAGCCGAGTGTGTGTCGCCTTTTGCGTGCGTCCCGTTTTCTCTGACGATCAGTTAGATGCCATCACACTCGTCTACCTCCCAAACGGACCTGTCGCTTATTTCAAGCTCACGTCGATAGAACTCACGAAGCAAATATATGTAGGTTGATTCTTGTCCGACCTTGTGAAAGGCTGACTCCTACGAGGGACACGCACGAGCAACACCACACGACCCCGAGCTTGTATTGAACAACTTTTCCACCACCCTTGGACATGCCATTGGACGAATGTTTCAAACACTATTCCCTCCTCTTCCCGAGTTCCAGGGTCGCCAAGTGGTAACTCTGCATAACCAGCGTGATTTCTTGTTCTTCCGAAGACATAGGTAAGTTACGTCAAATTGTATAATGCGTTGATCTGATGGTCAACCCGAGATACGCGTTCCGATCTCCAGAGAAGGTTGCTCTGCAGGAGATAGGTCCCCGCTTTACGCTAAAATTGAGGTGGGTAAAGAAGGGATTACCGGCTGTCCAGAACTTTGGAGCTGCCCCACAACCCCTGGAAGTTTCAGTAGGTACCGAAGAAGTCGAAGAACCTGTCCACGAGTCCCCTCAGAAAGGTGTCGGAGATGACGGTGAAGCAAAGTTAGATGCACCGTCCACCCGAAATCCGCCAAAGGACAATGATTTCCTATGGCAATGGAAGGTTTGTGATTCGCATTGCACCTGGACCAGTGCTGATACTTCCCATTAAGCCCGAGTTGGAAACTACGAGACGAACGTTTTTCCTGTGATTTGTCGTGACAACACCCTTTCGGAATAATTTAGCTTTTTGTAGCTACTTCCTGCTGAATCCAAGCGCTCATGGATGAGAGCCTTGAGGAGTAAGACTTCCCAGCGTGGCGTGAGACATAACAGTCGAGTCAGCTCTCATCGATTCACCTCGTGGTGGACGAAAGTGACGCTCTGCTTTACGGTCAACTCGACAAATTCAGTGATGTCTTCGGAGTCCCCATCACCACAACAAAATCTGAAGCCAAAGGACTACTACGCCAAGTTCATTGTGTGCCAAACCTTTTCTACTGGTCGTTCTCACCTCAATCCTTTGGACTCCAGGGTCGGAAATCGTACACGGAATACACCGAGTACGTCTTCACGAAATTTTCGAGGAAAAAAAAAGGAAACTGAAGACGCTCATATATAGTCCATGCGAGGAGGCGTCAAAGGCGTCTCTTGCTTGCATGGACCAGAACGGTTACAACCGAGACAAATGCATGGAATACTTTCAGGCTTACAGAGACTGCAAGCGGGCATGGGTACGAATCACGTCGTCATGTTAGCCTCACAGCTCTACTGAGTTTCGCCATACTGTCTTGCCGATTGCAGATCGATCAAAGACGGGCAGACCGTCAGCGCGGTCGTCAAACGCCGATATAAAGAGTTGTGGGATTAGGTCTTAAGTGGGTCTTTCGTCGACCACGACTCTTTCGGCAATGACTTAGTTTACTTACGGACAATGCTCGGTGGGCCTACTTCATGTATCCCCTAGGTTCATTTGTAATGGAAGACAAATTTCACGCCGTAGATGAGGTCCACAAATGTCACAACGTTCGTTTACCTTGGTTGGGGATCGGTAGGTCCTAAGCAGATCAACATCCATAAGAAGCTAGTCGTTGCTACCCTTCCGGACCTTCAAACTGCAGCTTCGTTGAAGGCGTCTCAGTTACAGCGCTTTGCAAATCTGTGTGAAAATGAATTTCGAAAAGTCGCGCCTCGGAGACAGCCGGAATTATTTGGTTCGGTCAAGAACAATTCACTACCTGACGAGCTGAAAAGTTGCGGTGGGAACAGGAAACTGAGTATGATGGCTACGTACAGAGAACCAGATATAGCTATTGTCGACATTACGCAAACTACTGTCTTATGACTCGGGAAGGGGAGGAGGTGCATCTGGCTGCGGGGCAAAGATAATGTTGAGAGGGGGGGTAGTCTGGCTGTCCTCGTTAAGAACAGTGGCAATAATAGAACGGCCAGCGAACGATCGTCCTGCAAGAGCCTTGAGAGCACCTTGTGCACCTGAGGCATCAACAAACTTCACGTACACCCTTCCAACTCCAGCAGCCTCGTCCGCACGCTGTGCATCGATAGCGGACTGTTGGCCTGGTTCCCCAGGAGCCCACTTGGACTTATCCTTCTTGACGGGTCGAGGAATGCGGAGATCCTCAACTGGTCCATATCTAGAGCATTCTTCTTTAACATCTTCGTAGATATCGCCATATTCTTGATCGTCGACGAGGTCATCCGGGGTAACCATGTTCAGCATGAGGAGAATCCGTGCGTCCGCAGTGTTATTTTCACCGGCCGGCATGATTGGTCGAGGGATTTCTGGAAATTGATCGTAGGGCAGATTCGGCATCCCAGGCTTCGCACCAACAGAAGCCCTCTGCACGACCAAGTAACGGTCTCCAAGCTCCATGCCGTTTAAGCTTTGAATAGCGACGTCAGTAACAGTGGCATCGACATATTCGAAGAACGCAAATCCCTGAAGAAAACGGTGAGACATTGCAACGGATGCAAGGCAAAAGTACTGACCTTCGAAGCTCCGTTACCGTTTTCCCGGACGAGGTTGAAGGCTTTAAGGTCCCCGAAGCTTTTCAGCAACTCCTGTACCTGCTCCTCATTCAAATAAGTTGGGAGTCCGCCAACAAATACTTTGTTGATCGAATCGGGCACGTTGGTGGACACGACTCCCGGAACGTGAACGCTAGGTGCAGACATGTCAACACCACCATAGTCTTTGGGTCGACGGATTTTGAGGGGGCCGTTAATGAAGATAATGCCATCGAATGCCATGGCTGCTGTAGCATCCTCAGCGCTGCGGAACTAGAACTGCTATCAATACGACATAACCAAAAATACGAAGGACTAGGCCTGACCTCAACAAAGGCGTAGTTCTTCTCATAGTTGCATTGGACGGCAAGGACAGGATTACCAGGGCCGCCTGTGCCAATACTCATCTCAATCATCTTGGAATTGAAAAAATCGGCCAGGTTCTGTTCGTTCACGTCCGAAGTAATGCTGCCAATGTATAGCCGACGAGATTGCCTGGATAGATTCGGGTTGCTGCCGATTCCCATGCCGAAAGTCTGTACAGGAATAGGGGGTGGAAGACCAGCAATACCGAGAATGGGTGGGACCTGGGTCCGATTAGCGCCTGGCAAATTGAAAAGCCCTGCGAGTCGAAATTGTGAGAAATTGTCATATTACCTGCGGATACAAATACCCACCTGTTTGCTTCGCCTGCATAGCTGAATATTGCTCATATCCGGGGGCATGAACATCCCACCCTGATGCTTTTCGTTTTCGTTGAGACAACGGAACAGCACCTTCAGGTGTTGGGGACCTTCTTTCAGGAGTGCCAAGTCCATCCCTTCCCCTGGCTCGGCCACCACGGCGATGAGGCGAACCGGCGTCTTCACCACGACTTCGACGGTGAGCATGGTCATCATCACGTCGGTGATCACGGCGTCGATCTTCCTCGTGAGGTCGTCTGTGGTCATCAAAATCTCTTGTGCGTCCACCGTGGTCACGAGGAGTTCCACGTCTGTCGTCTCGGCGGAACCGGTCTCTGTCCCTATCCCGGTCTCTGTGACCATCCCGATCCCTATCCCTGTAGTCTCTGTGGTGTCCATCGTCATGCCTCCGACGTTCACGGTCCTCGCGGTACCCACGGTCGGCGCGGTCTAGATAAAAAGAAGGAAAAGTGGTTTGCGTGAGTAACGTGCGTTGCTGCTGAAGACAGCAGATTGGCGGTGTGAGCGACATCCACGGCAAGGGCTAGCTGACAAAAAAAAAGGAAAGAACCATAGTGCACAGATGCTATGATGCACCATGAGCTCATTGTTGGCAAGGAGAAGAATGAAAAACGAGCAAACGCGGGGTAAAAGCCAAGTACCTCTATCGTCTCTCATTGAGTACGAATTGGCGATTGTGGCTACCTGTGAAAACTGCTGGACAGGGTTGTAAAAATTTTCGACTTACCGGCTGAGTCTGCCATTTTTTCTGTCTCGTTGAACTCGGATGGTTTGTGGTAAACGATAGAAACTCCGCGCGAAGGTGGGTCGCAGGAGGTGCTGACTCATCAGGAGCGAGACCCCGTGTACCATGCGCTAGTCGAGATCACCGCAGTCCAACTTCCCTCATTCCGCTCGACCATGCCTACCGACCTGCCTTATGCCGCCGACGCGCAAGTCTCCTTGTCTTATGACGAACTCGAGGTGTGTCTGTCTGATATCCTTTCACCAGCTCTTGACTGAGGTCTGTGCAGGTGCTGCGGCTACAATACCAGAGAGAGCTTGCTCAATCCCATATCACCGTTCAGACAAAGTTCAATTATGCCTGGGGTTTGGTGAAAAGCCCCGTTCGCGAGCACCAGGTGGAAGGCGTTCGGCTACTGCAAGGCATGTCCATCCTACTGCTACCAGAACACTGTTGCTGATATGTTGCCCACTAAGACATATACCGGACAGAGCCCACGCGGCGTAGAGAGTGCCTGTATTATCTTGCACTTGGGTATTACAAGATGGGCAACTATGCAGATGCGAAGAGTTTCAATGGTCGGCATTCTTGGTTATGAGTCTCATGGGTCCCAACGAGTCCCTCATTATCAACTTCAGATATCTTGCTGGAGAAGGAGCCGACCAACCTCCAAGCTCAAAGTTTAGCGTCTCTCATCGAACAGGCCGTTACGAAAGGTTCGTACCTCTAATCGTGGGTGATCTAGTTCTCATTGGTCGTTTGATTTCAGAAGGATACGTCGGAATGGCACTTGCGGGAGGAATAGCTGCTCTAGGCGCACTTGCCATTGCTGGTCTCATACGGCGAGCAGCTCGTAAATGAGATCGGTACGCATACTAACACCTCTTCGTTTCATTTTGCATGTCTGTATCGCTCATTTGGCACGTCATTCGACTGTTATCTACGCTACACCAAATCCTGACTTATTGTATCCTGTTAAATTTGTGCGTTGTGGAAGTTACAACTAGGTCCCAAAATTGATAGTGCAACGCATGTCAAGACTCGTACGCCTGATGTCTCATGCGTTTAAATAATGTTCTGGCTTTCACACCACCACAGCCAATAGGTAGTTACATTAATTTACACGACCGTCCTAGGGCAACAGCAAATGAGTCACTTTTCAATGCAAGCGTGATATAGATACGTGAGTGAAGAGCAAGGGTACATCTGCAATCGTGTTTCTTGGATTGAGCAGTCAATGAAGGGCGGTATGATGGTTTCAGTCGAAAGGCCGAGTCGTCTATCGTGTCTCACCATAAGAGCCATGCGTCATGTAGGAAGAAAGTTGGCTAAGGCGATGATGAGCTGCAGTGCGCTAAAGATTTCCTTTGCTTACCTGCTTGGGCATCCATCTCTCCAGTAGTAAGCTATACGACAATCAAAATCGTGCGTATCGGTGAATTTAAGACTTGGGCCCACCTTGAACGAGACTAGACCGATGAACAGGAATGATATGCACACTCCAATCTCAAAAACCATCCATACACATGCCCAAACTATCGTACTCAGTGAGATGGTCAACCCGATGAATGGGCACTCTTACAATGAGCAGAGATGCGGGGGAACATGATGTGAAACTGTGTGCAATCGGAGTCATTGACCTTGCGAAAGAATTTATCGTCTGCAATGTCCCCTGCGAAGAAATCTTATGCGAAGCCGTAATCATACAGACCCTACTTACAAACAACGAAGAAAACACTGCGAAAGCGCGTCAGAACGACGACAAATGAGAGTGGGAGACACTAACTTCATGACACCAACGAATAAACAGTACCACCTTAGTGCTTGACTATGGAAAGATGAGAGACACGCGGGAAATGCACCTGATAATTACCTACGCGTGGTCAATGAACCAAAAACCGACTAGAAGACCCTCGTAGAGAAGTGTGAGCAGTATGGTCCTTCAGCTGGTAAGCTGACCAAATAGGTCAAAATCGATGCCGTTTTCTTACAGTTTATCGCGAACGAGGACAAGTGGGGTGACCAATCCAAGGCCGAGCACGAAGCTGAGTATTTTGGCGACTAGGGTATCAAAACCGCCCAACATGAACACACCACCAAAGATGGTAGAACCCAGGTATCCTGCGGGTAATATTATCATTGGTTTACCACCTTCTACGAGTGTTGCTCCACCCAGGTATGGATCGATGGTGACGGATAATATCGTACCGCCGGTCAGAATTGCCTAGTAAACGGGATCGATTCAAGTACAAGATGAGCGCAGCTCGCGATGGGTATAATAGCAAGCAACCCACTGCGATTATATGACAAAGCTCATGCCAACCGATGGTGAATAGCTTCAACGGATTGATCAGCGTCCGAGCGCCGGGGATATTCCACAACCCGAAGATGACGACAGCATACACGACTGTCTGAAGCGCCGGTCAAACGTTAACTGAGTTTAATGTGCACCTGCTTGCTTCACATACAACGTATAGAACGACTACCTAAACAGGTGTAGTCTGGTAAGCGCTGCATTAACGGGCACGGGCTGCACCGATGACAATGCACGAACCTGGTCATGCGTTGGGGACAACGGTGGGGTATATGACGGGGTGGGCAGTACTCCTGCAGGAGGCCCTGCGGGTGAGGCCGAAGACATGGCTAGGCAGATGAACTGCCGCCTGGCTCTAGAGGGGGAATAAGAAGAGGGAAAGAGCAAAAGCTTGAATCGAAGGAAAGTGGAATTGAACGCGCGAATATTTCCAGGAGAGTTCCTCGTGCAGACCACAAGGCCGAACGCTTGGAAGATGGGGGCAAACGGCGAGTTGGGCAGAGCGACGACTCAGGCTTCCACTGGAACCAACTCTCCGCGCCACATGGGCCGGTTGCCTTTCGTGGAAGGACCCAGCGCGTCAGTCACGTGCGAAAACGCGTTGATTACTTTTTTTGGAACTCCGCCCTAAAGCCTTGATAAATAGCAGTCGCGTCAAAGTGTACAGGATGTTTGCTCTTCTCTCTTACTCTCACCCCTCGTTATTTTCGACCGGCTTGCGCAATTGAACAATGGTAGGCATAGTTGTCCTCTTTACTGTGTCTTGACTGACCTGCATTAAAATAGTCTGGAAAAGGAAAGGCGTGAGTTTACCCTAGTCCTGGACTGGACATACAGACGCTCATGGAAAAACTAGCGGAAAGTCTTCCTCTGGCATGACTGGTGGTGATTCGAAGTCTCAGTCCCGTTCATCGAAAGCCGGCTTGCAATTTCCTGTCGGTCGTATCCACAGACTTTTGAAGAAGGGGAATTACGCTCAGCGTGTTGGAGCAGGAGCGCCTGGTATGTTCAACAAGAGGGCCTTGGTGAATTTGGCCTTATGATTGTCAAGTATACCTCGCTGCCGTGCTAGAGTACCTGGCTGCAGAAATTCTGGAGTTGGCAGGTAATGCTGCCCGCGATAACAAGGTATGGTCCTTGGTTGGATGCCAGACATACACTCATTCCGCTTAGAAACAACGTATCGTCCCTCGTCACCTTCAGCTCGCTATCCGAAATGATGAGGAGTAAGGTATCTCACAAAGTTGAGCAAGCATGTTGACTGATTATGATTACAGATTGAACAAACTTCTGGGAGATGTCATCATCAGTCAAGGTGGTGTCGTGCCGTTTATTAATCCAGAACTGTTGCCATCAAAATCCAACAAGGGGAAGAAGGACGGTGCCTCGCAGGAAGTCTAGATATAGTGATACCACTTCGCTTTTGCATGTATCTTTGCTTTGTATCATCGTACTCTGTCTTTATAATTTACGATATGTTTCGTGTAACCATCTGTTCCCAAGGAGAATCGAGTTGCCATCCTTGGAACTGCAGACATCACGACTGGAAGATAATCACACCCCAAACTGCAAATCTCGACAATCATAGCTTCAGCAATGCATTGTTATGTACATAGAGCATTCATGAAACATGCAGATAGTCAAATTCGAAGCAAGTTGGAATATCCAAGTCAACTGGTTTAATCTTTAGTCACTACTTATCCACCACCTCGTCTTCAGCGTCGCTCGCCATAGTTCTTCGGGATAACCCACCTAGAGTGCGCCCGACACCTCTCTTCGAATCCGCCCCTCCAGATGCAGAAAGACGGGATGTTCCTCCAGACAACCTCTTGTAGCCGGGAGACGGCGGAGGTGACGCCGCAGCTGAGCGGTTGTTGAGATTGGCAATCATACTACTCACAGCACTACCCTGTT